>VDFB02351611.1:0-57433 GCA_007258455.2 Sequoia sempervirens
GTTTAGCGGGTGGGGTGTCTCCCACTTCTATAGTATTTGACTATTGTTGCTAGGGAACTCTTGTTGTTTTCTAGGCCTAGGTGAGTGTCCGCAAGGCTCGTGACATATTCAATCACACATTTGAAGTGACATAGGCAGACTGCCTTGTAGACTTCCTCCTTTGTTGGGTGGAGGACACTGATGTCTCAGCTTCCTCTTCCGCCTGCTCTTCTCCTTCATCAGAGTCGTCACCTCTGCTAGCGCTTGAGTTAGAAGTAGGGTGCTCATCATCCCAAAGCTCGTTAAATCATTCATCCTCCTTTACACTTTCATAAGGTGCATCAAGCCATTTTATTTCTTGGCGATACACCTAGAAGGCTCTGATCCTTTCATTAGTCCATTCTTCTTCATGTTCCTCAACTTATTGTATAAAGATTTTCCCATTTTGTAGTTCTCATCACAATCCACCACAACAAAATAGAACCTATGCCATGGCAGCCTGCTATATTCTGTGGGGATATGAATTAGGTCAACAAACAATTCATCTTCATCCTCTAGTGGGCTATGCCTCCGCTCCTAGTAAGGTTGAGGGCTGTGAGTTACCTTGAGATGCTCATAAGACAAATCATTGAAAGGGTTGTAATCCCACTTGTCGTAGATCATTACCAACCCTAAATGAGTTAGCTTATCCTGCAATAGTGGGTGTATCTACTTCTTTTTCATGGCCACTATTTTGAAACTTTGCGGATAGGTGAAGAATCCCTTCCTCTTGACCTTTTTCCCACTACAGAAGGTAATATCAATAATGCATGCCTGCTGAAACAATTCAAGGGCCAACACTCGATTAGTCACACATGTCAGGAGGTGAAATGGTTCATCGGTGAAGCCTTGCATTCGAATGAATGTAAAATACACTCTAAAGAACCAATCACATATGGGAGTGAAGTTCTACATATACTCTATTTGAGTCAAGGTGAGTCGATTAATACCCTCCTCCCCTTGAAAATCTTGCAAAATCAGAGTCAAGAAATAATCTGAAAATGCATAATAATCAAAAGTAGAAGAGAGGAAAGGGGTCTAGAAAAAAACTGGTTTTTTCTCTTCTTTTCGTCAAAGATAGACAACTTCACTTTCTTATCAAAGAAATCAGGGTTTTGATACAAAAACATATGAGAAAGATAGGAGAGAAATATGAACTTTCATTCAACTTGGTACTTGTTAATTTTCTCTATCATTTTCATTGAGAGGAATTCTGCAAATCATACCAGAAGTAAGATCATTGCCTACAGAATTGGAAAGTTGAGCCGAATTGAAAAGTCTACATGTCTTGGTTGGTGTCTAGACTGAAAACAAATGCCATCATTGAAAAGGCATCTCACAGGTCTTCCTTGAAAGCGCTGTGCGGTGCAGTAATTCTTGGTGGCTTCTCTTGCTCTACTTGAATCCTTTGGGTTTCTTCATTATAAAATTCTAGAGCCTTATCCATTGTGCTCCATATATGATCCCTCTGTTTGGGAGTGAATGTCTCCATTTTCATCCCTCTTTGTATAGGATCTTGAATACACAACATATTCTGGATGGCAGCCAGGCTGATGTTGACTGACAGAGTCTGGCCCTTAATAGTGTTGGTACTTGGGTTGAAACGCTTAATGGCTGCATCAACTAATTCTGGGCAGTAGTGCATAGATGGGACCATCTATTGAGGAAACCCGCTGAACCGTACTTTTTCAACAGTCAAAATTTCCATTTTGGACACCTTCATTATTTCTCAGGCCGCTTCCCTCAATCCTTTAGGGTTCTTTGCAAGAAATGGATCATGAACGTT
This sequence comes from Sequoia sempervirens, assembly GCA_007258455.2. Lineage (NCBI taxonomy): Eukaryota > Viridiplantae > Streptophyta > Pinopsida > Cupressales > Cupressaceae > Sequoia > Sequoia sempervirens. Next base: position 1,805 of record VDFB02351611.1, read on the forward strand.
GTCCCAATCTTCTTGAATTAAACTATGGTCTCTGTAGTTTTTGGGCTTTTCCAGCTCCTTTGTGTTTAACCATCTTGGCTTGTCAAGAATACTCGGTGTAGCATAAGAAATATTCTCAAAGACATTAATGGATGGTGCTCCTCGCATAGCTTTAGCTAAGCTTTGCGTCATTACTTGCCTAACTTCTTGGCTTGAAATTTCTGCCATTGTTAATTTGTGGGAAGATTTTTGCTTTAGCTTGAATTTTTTTGCAACTTTACTTCGGCTTTGGCTGTGTGCTAGGAATTGCTTTTTCTCTAGGTGGCGTATTTGAAAAGAAATTTTAAGTGCCTATTAATTTCACATGCAATATTTAGCTATTTTCTCTCAGGGTGGTAGATAAGAGTTACCTTTTTTTTTCATTTAATTTGGCATGTACTGCCAACCCTTTGGCTTGTGTGAGATGAATTACTTGCCACATTTTGGTTGACAGAATTAATAAATACCAATTAACAAGCGTATTGTACAGTGTGATTTTCTTGGAACTTGAGTTGACACCTTGCGAGTAGCTTAAGCATTCATATGTGTTGGTGATTAAAATCCCAAAAAGAATGATTACGCCAAAGATGTGATCAACATTTGAAAAGATAGGAGCTCTACCTCGAAATGAGCAAAACACCTAGAGAATGACACCTCAGTCCTTGGCTATGTATAACACCACCGATTGTTGCCACCAGCTTAAGCTAATTAATTAGCCCTTATTAGTTTTGCATGCAGCAAGCCATACTCAGTAGATGCAACTGGGTGGGAAATTCGAGCAATCTTGGGCACAACTTTCAAGTTGGTACTTGATTAACATCACGTTTATGGAAAACATATTACCACACATTTCCTCGCTTTTTCTATAAATAGGCATCTAAGCAATAGCGAAATGACACTCAACGATTTGAGCCGAATTGGTATTAGGTAATTGGTTTAGCAGTTTAGCATTTGCAGTTGCATAGCGTTCTCATAGGCTAGACTTAGGTGCTTTGCAAGGATAGTTTTAAGCTATTCGTAGAGAGTCTGAGAAGATGAACATCCTAATTAGGCTAGTGTCACATAAGTCTCAGACTACCTTCTTAAGTGAGGTTTCTACCAAGTACTTAAAAAGGATGATGAAGAACAAACATTCGCTATCAATCATAGCCATAAAATGGGTCTTGGGACAAGACTGCCTTGAGTATGAGGACAAATATAGAGTTAACACTGACATGTGCTCACACTTTTTCACCTCCATGTTGGATATAGGAATTCCCAAGCCTTTGATTTTGTGTCTAGTAAAGGAAATTATCCCTAAGAAGTACCTGAACAACCTTGGGGAGGTCATTGCAAACACTGCATATGGTGGGGGAATTCAGACTACGAGTGACCTTCAGAGGTTCATAGAAGAGGACGTGGTCATGTCGTGGTTGCCATTTCTGAATGGCTATCACATCTAGTAGCAAGATGAGAATTTCTAGAGGGTAACTCGAGCCTATCACTTCCTGTTCCATATATACAATGTGGTGCTGTTCTACGACATCGACTGGTACACGGATTTCAGGAACCTGGTGTTCCCTTCGCCTGATTTTGCTCCATTGGATGATGATGTTGTTGTTGATAATGCCCCTATGGATGATGACATTGTGGAAGCTTCTATTGATGCATCCATTGCTGCTGCCCATGCTGTGAAATGAAGACTCGTGTTTTTCTTTTTGCTTTCTAAAAATCTCATAGTGATTAGTCCATTTTTTGTATACATTCCTGAAAAAGGATTTTCGTAAAATATATAAAAGTAGAATAGAATTATATAATTTTGGAAATGTGGCCTTTGAGCCATTTTGAAAATATAAATATCAAAGCATATATAATGAAAATATATATCTTTATATAATCATCTTGTTGTTTTCTTTTGGATTCTGCAACTGGGTCATCTTAAATTATTTTTCAGCATGTATGTATGAATTCTACATGTGGGTGTTTAATTTTTTGCTCCTTTTAGCTATGAGTTTAATTCCCTTACTCTTTGCAATAATGGGTCACTTGTTCTTTTCTGCCTCAAACCATAGAATAAATAAAAACTCTGGCCAACAAAATAAAAGGGAAAGAACGAAAAGCATTATAAACATATTTACATGGGTATAGTAAGCAAGCTTAATTGAATAATTTTAGGTGAATTCCATCAAGACCAGAATTCCCAGTACTTCTTTTTTGATAGTTTCTAACTCATATACATTGTGCTCTTTGCATTAAATTATTCTGAATAGGCCCTCCCAAAGGCTATCAAACTTCTCATGCTGATCCGACTTCACGACTCTTTCGTTAAATTTTAGCACTAAGTCTCCGTACTTTAGACCTTGGTTAGATGCTTTCTTGTCAAACCACCTTTTAACCACTTGTTGGCGGTTAGTCATTGCTGTTAGGGACTTTTCCCTTTTTTCTTGTACTTCTAGCAACTTGGCTAACTGCACCTCCATTGCGCCATTTTGTTCCACCTCGAGAGATTTTAGCAATTGCAGTACCAAAATCTCCATAGAGATAGGCAATAACGCCTCTTTTCCATAAACTAGCTCATATGGTGAAGCCTTAAGGACTTTCTTTGGAGTTATGTGGTTCACCCAGAGTGCTGCTCAGAGGTTTTTATGCCACTCCCTTTGATATTCTGACCCAATTCTTTTGAGGAGTCATACCAGATTCTTGTTTGTTGATTCGGCTAAGCCGTTCTCCTGCGGGTAGTAATTTGACAATGTTTTAAGGAATATGCCATGTGTAAGTGTGAATTGACTTACCTTGGAGCCTAGGAAAGCTTGAGCATTGTTGGAGATGATAGTTTTGGGCAAGCCGAATCTCGTCACCAGTTTCTCTAGGAAATCCACTATCTCTGCCTCTGTCACATTGTTTAGTGACACGACTTCGGTCCATCTCGTGAAGTAATCTGTGGCCATCGAGATCCATTTATGTCCTATGCTAGAGGCTAGGCTGATCATTCTGATGAAGTCCAAACCCCATTGAGCGAATGGCTCATCAACCACTAGTGGATTGAGAGGCATTGCAAAATTATTTCTTCTTCATGCGAAGAACTAACATTCCTTGCAAGTTTTCACCAAGGAGTAGGTATCATTGAATAGCATCGGCCAAAAGTACCTTGCGCACATGATTTTGATGGTGGTTTTCTTTGTGGAGAAATGCCCACCCGTGGAATTGCTGTGGTAAGTGTTGAGGATCCTTTTTGCGTGCTTTGTGGTAACACATCACAAAGAATGCCGTTGAAATTTCTCTTGAATAATATCCCTTCAATGAGCGTGAATCCACTATTTTGCAGTCAGTAGAATCTCCTCTTCTGAGAAGGAAGGCTCGACGGATATTTTCTTGTATGCATAAATATTATTCTATCCACTAGCCAACAACCTTCAGACTCTAACTCATTCATTAGGACTAGTTTCAGCTACTCTTCTTCGGTGACTATTTCTTCATCGTGCACAAGATATTCACATAGTCCTCTTCCTCAAACAATTTTTGTAGGCTTAACCTCAATGTCGTACTCAAGGATCTTGGTGATCCAGTTGGCTCTTTTCTCGGTGATTTCTCCTTCCATGATGTATTCACACACTCTAGAATGTGCAACATAGAAAATCACCTTATTGCAAGATATTAGGCGTAGGAACTTCTTGAGTCCCTTAACTATTGCAAATGCCTACCTCTCTACAAAGTTGTAGTTTGTTTCATATTCCTTCAGGGTCTGGGAGTGAAATTCTATTGAATTTTCTCCCTTGCCTTCATTATCTTTCTAAGTTAAGACTGTAGAAATGCTTGACTTGCTACTGAACACATACATTATGAAGTCCTTTGATAAGTTTGGGCTGACCAGAATAGGAGCGGAAGAGATAGCATCCTTGAATTTCTCAAAGACTTCCCTGGCTTCTTTTGTCCATTTAAATGTTTGATCCTTTTTTTAGCATTAGGGTAATTGGCCTAATTATTCTTGCAAAATCAGAAATAAATTTGCTAATGAAATTTACCTTGCAGTACTCCAAAGACACATTTTTTTGGGTTCAAGGATATCCCGAACTCTTGGAATTTTTTGAACACCATCTTAAGATGATCAAAATGATCATCCTTCGATTTGGAGAACACTGCCAAATCATCCAAATAGATTAGGATAATCTTGTTGATTAGTTCACTGAAAGTGACGTCCATTGCCTGCTGGAAGGTAGCTCCTGCATTTGATAGGCCAAACGAAATATTAGCGTATGCAAACATTCCCCACTTGGTAGTGAACATTGTCTTATGTTGATCCTCCTCTTTGAATCAGATTTGATTGTAACCAAAGAAGCCATCTAATAGGGAAAACATCTTTGATCCTGCTACCGTTTACAAGATTGACTCCATTGAAGGTAGTGGGTAATGATCCTTTAGGGATGCTTTGTTTAGGTCCTGAGGTGAATATCTCCATTTTTCTTTTGGACTGGGACCAAATTGGATACCCACGTGCTATGCTTGATTGAGAAGACAATCCGCGACTGGATTAGCTTTGTTAATTCTTTCACCATTAGCGCTTCAATCTTGGGATTGACTGGCCGTTGTTTTTGGTGAACACGCTTTGCACCTTCTGCCAACTCTATTGTGTGTTGAATGATATCAGGATGATATCCCCTGAGGTGATCATATGACTAGGCCACCACTCCATATTTTTTGCAAAAGTCAATAATCCTTTCTTTATCGTGATGCGAGACATCCTTCCCAGCTTTGAGCTTTCTTCCATCTCTGACCTAAAGGTCCACATAGTCACCTTTGTCTGCTACAAACTTTCGTTTGTCATTTCTTGCATCATCACAATAAAAAATGTTTTTGAGAGTGACCAATCCTTTTGGAAGCTTGTTGGATTTCAGCTGGATGATTTTTCCTTCATAGGCTTCAACAATCTTCGGTTGGACCTGGTCAGCAAATTCTCCTGACTGCTAGATGAACAAGGCAATGTGTTCATCACTGTCAAACACTTGCCAACTTTGGTCATTATCTGGAATCATCGGTCAAACTATTACTCGTACAGAGTGTTTGTTGTGAATGAGATCAAAGGCATGATCAAACTAAGATCCGATTGATGCCATGTGATCCGCATTTGTATTATGTTCTCAAGGCACTGTCTGAATGTTGAAGGCTTCAAAACCCTCAATCAGGTCCCAAACTCGGTGTCTATAGGATCACATGCAGACATTCTTGGCCACAAAAATTCCTTAGACTTGATTGACTACTAGTTTAGAATCTCTGAACACCATTAGTTGCTTTATGCCCATCTATTCTGCAAGGTTGATACCTTGCACTAGTCCTTCGTATTCAAATTCATTGTTCAAGCAAGCGAACTAGAAGCGGAAAGACCTCAGTGTCTTTTCATTCTGTGGGGACATTAAACATATCTCGACTCCTACGCCATTCTTGCATCTTGCTCCATCTCAATTTTTTGACAACCTTCAAGAGCACTTGATCTTCGTCGTAGATGACATAGGTGCCCAACTTGGTGGCATGGTAGTTGACGAACGGGTCGGTATCTATATGTTCGCTTAAGAGAACATCTTCTTGATCATCCTGGTCTTCAGTCACTTTTTTATCTTCTAGTGGCTCAACACAATACATTTCTTGCTTGGTGATAGAGGTATGCACGACTTCAAATTTGATCATGGCTTCATCGGCTACATGTTCCGAATGTAAAGCTTCAGATTTTATCTTCATTTTCGTGCTATGCTTGGTTCTAAGGATCAAATGCGACCAATCCAGGGACATATATCCACCCACTTTTGAAGTAAATTCTTGGGATAGACAAAGGCCGAATATGGGGGGAACATCTATGATCATAGTTTCTTGCAACACTGTAATACTAGGGCAAGCGAATAGGGTCAAGGGGAGTGCTTTGATGACACCTATGGTTTCAACTCTATTTCCATCAAGCTGCATTACTCCTCTTTTTAAGGGTTCATAGCTGCGTCCTAAAGCTTCAACTATTTGTTTAGGCATAACTATGGTGCTAGCACCGGAATCAATCATGGCACTGTGTAATAATTTCTCCCCTATAATGAGAGTTAAGAAGGGTTGAGGCTTCGACTTATCTCTTACTTCAACAGGGGCTTTTGCTGTGCTATTTGTGAGAACCTAAGTGGAAAAAGATGGTTGATCAAAAACCCTTACTTTGGGCAACTGCTCCATTGGCGTTGCACTTACGTATTCCTGAAGAGCCTTCTGTAGTAGCGTCTTCTATTCTAGGATGGATAGAATATCCCACAGAGACACATTGGAAGATAATTTTTTCAATTATACCACCACATTGAACGGTGGCAGATTCAGAGGTTTCTACTCCTTTGCTCTTGTTATAGCAACTTCCCTTTGTGGCTGACATTGTGGCACCATGGTGCAGGTACTAGGGGTTTGGTTAGAAGCAATTTTAGGTTACAGACTGACTATTTGCGGGACAATTGGTTCACCCGTAAATCTCCTCTTTGAGCGAGTGTTGTAGTCAAATTGTACTTGTGGTGTTTTAGATGTGGATGTATCATTGGAAAACACCGCTTCTTCTTCCATCCATGAGAGGAGTGTGTGGTCGGGAGTGATGTCTGCTTCTTGCTCTAGTGACATCCCTTGCATTTGTGCAGTGAGCACCTATTGTCCATTTGTGAAGAGGTATACACATTTCTTCCGAGGTCTGACATTGTGGCTTGGATGCATTGCTCTGCCACCTTTTGTTGTAGGTTGCCACGTAGACAGTTTCGGGGCATGTGTGAATCGCCGCAAGGGAAGCACCAAGGGTTGGTGTCATCAATCAAATTATTTTTCCCCACAGTTAACTCTTTGCTCAAACTTAGATTAGTGCTCTATACCGGAGAAGGTACCGGTACTAGGGTGATCCCACAATAGTGGTTTACAATTTTTGGCCAAACTGGACACTGAAATTATTATTTTTAACTAAATATCCACATTTGGACACCTATAGCGGCTAAACCGTGAGGAATTTGAAGATGATGCAAACTAGAGTCTCATCACATTTTGTCTGTAGATTCTAAATTTTTTTTTTCAAAATTTTTGGAATCAGATTGCACTTCTTTTTCCATCTCCCACGAAAACTGGTTTTTTTCAAAAAACAACATTTTTAAAAAGTGACGCACATCGTATAACACATAAATTTTTCCATGAAGGATAAAATTCTAATTCTTTTCTCGAATTTAGATTTGTAACTTCGATATCTAGTGCTTCCAAATTTTGGTTAGATAGTTTTTATTGAATTTTTTCTTTAATAAAGTTTTCAATAAACCAGCCATAATTCAACATAGCGCTGGCCGATAATGTGAATCCTTTATATATATCAAAATTCATTTTTTTTTGTTGGATCAAGGACTTCAATATCTAGTGCACTCATATTTTTCAATTTTTTTTTTGATAATCTACTATTCTTCCACATGTGCAAAAAAGAGACCTTCATTTTCGGTGAATAACCTATGTTTAATAAAACTAAAAAAACAAATACATAATAAAATAAAAACATATAAAAATTATATTCGTTGGATAGCTCGTTCTGAGGACTATCTGATTCTAGAAGGGTTTCTAAAGAATTCTCCATTTTCATCCTCAACTCGAGCTTTGAAGTGTAAAAAAATAGACTTTTTTTGTGTCTCAAGAGGGGGATGAGGGGAAAGGGGGGTTCGAATGAACCCCTATGGGTTTGAGCGAACCCTTAGAGGTTCGCTCGAACTAGGGTTCTGCCGAACCATGGTTAGAGCGAACCTCTTCAAGGGGGTTCGCTCGAAGCCCCTTTGCTATGCATTTGTTTTACTTTTTGGTGGCCAAAATTTAAAGGGGTTTGCTCAAACACTAGTTCAAGTGAACCCCTAATGTGTTCAATCAAACTAGTAGGTTCGTACGAACCCCCAAAATCACTTTTTTTGCTTTGGGGTCATTTTTTGTGAGTTTTCCTTCCTCACTTGAATTGTAAACCACTATTGTGGCTCACCCACTATTTGATTTGTTTTTTGTGCCTACCGATATATGCGGGTGCCTCCTTGAAACTGGTTTTGTTGGTAAGAGGACCTTTCGCCTTGATAATTCTGGTAGGTAGGCTTCAAAGGTATGGCATGGTTGCACTTGATAACGTTTATCTCATTAACAATAGTCTGCAACATTTCCTTGAACTCGCTCATCTCCTCCTTTGAAGAGCCGGATGTAGAGGCAACATTTTGTAGCGTGCTCAGATATGTGTACATGGATTGAGGAGGAGCCGGTGCATTGGTAGAAGGCATCTCCTGAGTAGGAACCAATATTTTTGGGAATATAGGAATGATAGGCCGAGGTGGCAATTTCTCGAAATCTATCAAATTGTTCTCCGCCTTGACAATGATGCTATATGCACCTGGTAATGTGGTTCCATCAAGAGACTGGATCATCATTGAAATGTCAGGATTGATAGACTTCAAGTAGAACATGAATTCTAGATTAGGCAGCGAGCGAATATCAACTTGAATCCTTTTCCAACTTGTATGGAACCGGGCATTAAAGTCAACCATGGATTCGTGCAAGGCCTGTTTTATAACCAACAGTTGATAATATAGTGATGATTGGTCTTCTTCATTCAAAAATCTCTAATAGAAAGGTTCCTTGAGCTCATCCTAGGTATTGACAAAATTTGTCGGTAATGTGTGATACCAATCCAGTGCCTTGCCCCTGAAAGAGGCAGAAAGTAGCCTTAATGCCACATTTTGGGCTGTAACCCCATGTACCAGACATACATTTGTAACATCTTGTAGATGTTCAGATGGTGTTCTTGGGCTATCTCTGATGAATTTAGGTATAGCCTTTAGGGCAAAAAATGGGATAGCGGCCCAAATGATAGATGCTACAAGTGCAACAAGAGGGTTTACAACATCCCATGCCACATAATTTTTGTTAGTGGTAGGCAACATGGCTAGTGAAAAGGGAGGAGGAAGAAGAAAATTCACTAATTGGGTCGCAGGCTATACTGTTCCTAATGGTGGTACTAATAAACCAAGATTATTTGTTGTTTGGGACCTAGTAACAGGTCGATGGCTCATACACCCTTCTGAAAACTGGATTTATTTAAGCTCAGTCCCACCGGGTGTGCCAGGAAAAAGAAAAACTATTGATGCCAAAAATTGGCAAGGTAACAACCCTTTGTGGGAAACTCAATTTATGGGGGACTTATTGCGCTAAACTGAGTGACCTTCGAATTTTTAAAGAAGCTAGCTTCTTCTGTAATTAGGATTTTGGAATGGGAAATGGAAGCAGATATAAAAATAAAGAATCTAACTAAGGCAATGCGCCAAAATTTAGATAAAAGGCATGATAAACCTATCTTTTGGATATGATCTAAGGGCCTGCTTAGCAAGTTACCATGTCTTAGAATAACAAAATTAAAGATTACAAAATGAACAACTCATTCAATGACATAAAATAATTTTCACACCCATTTACTAAAAGAAGAGTCAAAAGACATGATCTAAACCAGTAAACTTGCATTCAAATTATAGATGTACGACAAATAAACCATTCAAACAATAATGACACAGTATAAGGTTTATCAATAGCAGAAGAAATAGAGAGGCCAAACAATGACATAGTCTGTCAGTTCTTGCAATAATCTAAAAAATAAAAAAGGCCTTGTCTCTCCAAAAATCTTGTAATTCTAAAACTAGTGAAACTTGAAAAACATGTAGCATGTAATCTTTGAACTCGGAACCTCCAACCTCTCTTTAAAAGTAGAGAGCAGTATATATAGCAAGCCTTCCATCGCTGTCGAGTAGTAACTGAAAAGATTCAAAATCTTGAGCAATGATGTTGAGGCAATGATTTCCTTTGGATGCTCTAACAAAAAAGATTCGGGGCACAACATTTGGTTGCCGTCCATTCAGGTGCATCCCTTTCAAATGATGGCAGTGGTCCCAACAAAGTCTCATGCAGGAAAGTGTCACCTCCTTTGATAGGCTGTTAGAACACGTGGCAGCATATCGCACAACCCATTATTTGCTTCATTCCTTGTGTTTGAAGAAGCATGTGCTGAAGGGACGCATGGCAATATTTTGTTGCCTATGGCCAATTTACCCTTCCTGTGTTGAAATCTTGTGCTGAGATGACACATAAAAATAATGTTTTATAGATGCCACCTGTGGGTTCCATCGAATCTTTATGTGAATGGGAGCTATGTGGCAGGTGGGCGGGGATCGACGAGGAAGTGAAATGAAACAATCAAAATAACCCGCGGTGAAGACACATGGGAGCATAGCGGGGTACGATAGAAGAGCAAGGAGAAAATTCCTTCAGAGAGCGATGAGCGGACACGTGGCAGAGGCCGCGATGACTATCAAAAAGGGGCCGATGATATTCATTTGAAGGCATGGGCCAATACTTAACCAAAAACCAAACCCGAAGGGAGCATGGTGAATTTCATATTCACATAATGATTACAAGGGGATTTTACTTTGGCATATATCATTCAATCCTTCAACTAACAATGGATGCTTTCTCTATTCTCTGCTAAAGGAAAATTTCCCTGCCATCATTTATTGGAATACAATGCTATATATAGAATATTTATTTAGTGTTCTAGAACATCTAGATAATTTTTCTGATAGTAATCTTCAAACTTAATATGTTTGATGAGGTTTTGATGTGCAATAGGAGCATTGATGTTTAATTTTTTAATTGATCACCCTTATTGTAGTTGTATTTAATAGAAGTTAATAGATTGAGAGTTTTCAATTGTTTAAAGGACCAAAAATCCCAACAGGTTGCTTTTTTGGTTAAAGTTAACTTAATTAGTTAGAATTATATATATTTATTTTTATATAATTTTTTACATAGTAGAAAGTTTTCCCATTCACAAATATAGGTGGTGGGTATACATATTTATACTATTTATGATCATTATTATTTTTATTTACATTGCTACTTCGATAGCAAAGCTATTATAAAATTCTAGTTGTACAATAGTGAAGGTTTTCTATTGAAAGTGTAGACTACTTATTACTTTCTTAAAGAATTTGCAACAACGTGAGGTGTGGCTTGAGGAGAAATGGTTGAATGAGTCATTTGACACTTGTGCAAATAGCCACCATTGTTAGTGAAAATTTTATATAGACACAAATAGATGAAAAATAACAGAGGAAAATAAAACACAGTCCAATTTTTTGATCAATCATCTTTTAAGACATATTTTTTAGGCTCACTTAAAACAAAAAGTCATAAATTTATAAGAGTTCACAATACTTGAAATGAAAAATCTGCATAGATTCTAAAAACAATATAAACTAAAAATAATTTATTTCCCTTTATATGCATTAATGATTGTTGGAGATTTTTTGAATATTTATAAAAAAACATGTAAACAATGTTTAAATAGAAACTAAAAACTGTTTAAAAAATAGAAATGTTCAACAAATGTCGAATCTTTCACATCAATTATCCAACATACACCCCCTTGATGTTGAGAGGGCTCACAATCAATCCTAACATACCAAGCTCTTGGGGCTTTCTTTAAGCTATACAAAGTCTTCTTCAACAAGTGTAAACTTGATTTTTTTTTCTTGGACTTCAAAATCCTCTGATTGTTCCATATAGATTTCCTCTTCTAAGTACCCATTCAAGAAGGAAATTTTGACATCCATGTGATGAATGCTCCATTTATTTTGAGTTGCTAGTGAAATCATCATTCTAATAGTCTATTTTTTTGCTATTGGTGCAAATGTCTCTTCATAATCAATTCCATACAGGTCTGTGTCAAGGCCTTAGCAACTAATTGTGCCTTATGTCTATCAATACTCCCGTCACTGTTATACTTCTAATCTTGTAGACCCATTTAGTACCAATATTCTTATTGTCATGTGGAAGTACTGTAAGCTCCCAAGTATCATTCATATTCAAATGGAATCTATCTCTTCTTTCATTTCTTGCACCCAAACCTTATTAATAGATACTCTTCAAAATTTGATGGTTCAAAATCAGCTTATGAAAATAAAGTAAAATTTATTGTCTCACCTCTTAAATTTTTTTCATGTCCATGATTTGTACTTCTTTGATAAATTTTAGTTAATATTCTTACCTTCCTTGTAGGACTTGTACTTGAAGTTGCACTTCCACTTGGAACTGAAGAACTAGATGAAGGGCTGCTTGGTGGATTTGTAGTACAAGTTGTAACCAGGGAATATTAGTGGACTGGTCATGATTAATATCAACAATACAACCATTCAAAACAGATTTTGATTTCTCTATGTGGCCTTTTTTGTGCTCATAAGCTCCCCCTTCATCAAAATCCACATCTCTTGATACAACAATGCTATTGGTGAGAGGATTATACAACCCATAAGACTTACTTTTCTCACTATATCCAATAAAAATACATGATTCACTTTTTAGATCTAACTTTTGTCTCTTTTGATTAGCTACATGAACATAGGGTAAACAATTGAAAACTTTAAAATGATTGAAATTAAGATTTTTATCATAATAGGTTTCATAAGGAGTCATCATGTCAAGTGCACTAGTGGGACTTCGATTGAGAATGTACACTAATGTACCAACTACATCACCCCAAAAATAATTGCTTAGTCCCTTGGTATGTAACATACTTTGTGTCATTTCCACTACTATATGGTTATTCCTTTTAGCTACCCTATTTTTTTGAGGTGTGTAAGAAATGGTGAGTTGTATTTTGACACCATTCATATCACAATTTTTTTTGAAAGCTCTTGAAAAAAATTATCCTCCACGATCAGTCCTTAAACATTTTATTTTGTAACCACTTTCATTTTCAAGTAAGGCTTTAAACCTCTTGAATGTATCAAAGGCTTCATCCTTGATCTTCAAAAGATAAACCCAACACTTTTGTGATTAATCATCAATAAAAGTAATGAAATATGATTATTCACCCAAAACTTTTTGTTTGCATAGGACCACAAATATCAAAATGAACTAGTTGAAGTGGATAATGGGCCCACCATGCATTGCTTGTAGAAAATTTCTCTCTTGCATGTTTTCCTTTAGCACATCCTTCACAAGCCTCCTTGTGGTGGTGCTCTTCAACCTTAGCCAAACCATAAAATAATTATTTTGATGTTAGAAGCTCCAAACTATGAAAATTCAAATGCCCATACTTGATTTATGTCACATCCAAGTTTTGTCCTCATATGCCATATTGGTTGTTGCCACAATAATGGGCTACACTTTCTCCAAGACATCTTGATTTTTTCTTGAAATCACATATTTTTAGAAAATATAATGATTTAAGCCTTGAAAGGTTCCATTTAAAGGATTTTAATTGAAGAGGGTTTGATCAAACCCCCTTGGATAAAACCCAGGTGCTAGTTTTAAACCATACCTATAATGGAGTCTCCTCTACACCTATCAAAATGCTGATAAAAAACCACTTTTGATTTAAAGTTTTAGGGGACCAAACAAATTCATTTAAAATTTATGTTTTGTAAGTATGTAGTATTTATTATAAGCTTTCCAAAAAGTATAATTTTAAGTATATTTAATTTGATTATTATATTTTATTTTTATTTCTTGTGAATGTAGGTTGAATTGACATGAAAAATGAACAAGGAAAAGGGGCTCACAATACAAGAAAGGAATCCCTAATCTTGGATTTTTCCTATAGGGGGAAGGCTTATTCAAGTAAACCTATGATCCCAAAGTGGATTGACTATCAACACAAAGGTGAGTCAATTCTCAACAAGGGAGACCTAGGAAGATTCCTTAGGCTTTAAAGGGTTCACCACCAAGAAAAATCTTGGAAAGACAACTTGATATTCAACTCACAAAACCTAATAATGCAAGTCAAATCATGAGTGCAAATGACATAATTAAGTAACAGAAAGTTAGGATGTATGTACCTAGGAAGTCTGGAAATGTGATAAGGATTCTGGGAATGCAAAAATGCTATCAAAATATGCCATGGAGGACTAAGACACCCTTACTGTCTTCTTAGTCTCGCTGCTATTTTTTGGGGAAAACACTAAATCTTTGAATGTTGGAATTGGATATGAAGGAATATTTGAAAGATGCCTCCAAGAGGACTAAGACACCCTTACTGTCTTCTTATTCCTGATCTGAATTTATACAATTTAAGAATGTGATCCTGAGGTCCAAGTTATGCACTTTCTTCTTCTCAGATCTCAAGTCTTGAAACTTCCAAATCTAGCCTGTAGGTGACTTTACTGTGAAGATGACAACTTTGCAACTTTGTAAATTTACACTCTAAATGATCTTCAACTTAAATCTGCAAACACAAATACACAAGAGACGAAAAACTTGTTGATTGTTAGTAAATGGGGGTTTGTCTTGGTCAAACCTCTTGTTGGTAATTAAACCTTGGAATGAAATGAAATAATGGAGGGAAATGATGAATGAACAAAGTGCTATGTTGCAACTCACCAAACCCTTGTTATGGAATCTACAAACTTATATGAAGTGGCTAGCTTGAATGTAGATCTTGAATAGAGATCTTGACAATTGCTTGCTTGAATCAAAACCCTACATCATAAATGTTAGATCAAAAACACACATGATGCAAGAAAATATTTGATATGATACTTGAATCTTGATGATGGCTCAAAATGCTTGATGAACTACTCTTGAATGCTCTTGTGAACTCAATTATGCTATTAGGCATGCTCTCACAAAAGTCCTATATTAAAATGAGTGAACGAACCTTGTATTTATACTTATCCATGCTTAATATCCCAAAATTACACCACACCAAGCCAATATATGAATTCATTAATTAAAGGAGGCTAAATCCCAAAAATAACTTAAGGGGGACTAAGATGCCCTAGGTGGCATCTTAGTCTCGAGGCTTGAAACGTGGGGCAAAAAATCCAAAAAGGGGCCTTTTAAGGTGCCTTTAAAATTAGGGTCCCAAGACCTTTGGAGGACAAAGACACCCTAGGTGGCGTTTTAGTCCTAGTCCAAAAATTAAGGACACACAACCAAAATAATTAGAATATCATTTATCCTTTGATGTTTGTCGGGATTAGCCATAAAAAAATATGATTTATTAGGCTTGTGGATGACCTTGCTTCAAACTCACACTAAAGTATCCAACCACAAAATCAAGAGGGGTTCAAATGTATGAATGCTAGTAAGATAGGATGACAATAACTAAGAGGGTGGCCAAGTCCCCAGGTTCAAGATCCTATGATGAACCAACATAGGCACAAAGGAACACACTTGTGGATGATATATGGAGCCATAACCAGATCGTAAACATACACCATCAAAGATATAAAAGGAAAAAAAGGTAAAAGAAAAATGCAATGGATCAAGCTTCGACTAGCCATGCAACGCGCTATGGATCAAGTCTAGGTTGTTTGTCCAAAAAATTTTTACAAGTGGAATGCACTATCCACTATGCAAACAAAATTCATGCTCACAAGGGCCAGTGAAGCTAGTTTTCCATTAGGTTAGCCCCAAGAGATCCATATCAAAGTCATACCCCCATGACTATGATAAGGACAAAAAGAAAATGCATGCTCACAAGGGCTAGTGAAGCTAGTTGTCCACTAGGTGAGCCCTAATGAACCATATCAAAGCCATATCTCCATGAATTTAATAAGGTACAAAAAGAAAATGAATGCTCACAAGGGCTAGTGAAGCTAGTTGTCCACTAGGTGAGCCCCAAGGAACCATATCAAAGCCATACCTCCATGAATTTAATAAGGTACAAAAAAAAATGCACGCTCACAAGGGCTAGTGAAGCTAGTTGTCCACTAGGTGATCCCCAAGGAACCATATCAAAGCCATACCTCCATGAATCTAATAAGGTACACAAAGAAAATGCAGCAAGAAAGAGGGATGTTTGAAGGGATCTTGCTTAGTTCATGTGAGGTATCAATCTTAGGGGAAATTGTTCCTAATGTCTCCAAGAGAGGACTAATCAAAGGATAAAAGATTCACAACTTAGGGAATGCAGTGTATCGCATCACCACTAGGAGGAATGTAAAATGCTAAGATGGACCAAGCTCTTGAAGGACATTACTCACAATGTCACCACAAAGAGAAAAACACATCGCATGAAGTAAGAAAACCACATCAAGGAACATGGAGAAATGCCAATGAAATAATGCCAAAATAATGCCAATGTATGCCCCCACTTAAACAAATTTCTAACATAAAAAAGGAAAAGAGAGTTTGCCCCTAGAAACACGTAAGGGATCTATGGATTCAGGGTCAGTATTTGTCTTTACTGCAATAATATTAGAGAGCTAGGAACTGTCATCATTCCCCAAATACATAGAATTGGAAAGAATAAAGTGAAATCTTTGAGGTCAACATGGGAGAATAAAGTCAATGCTGCCAATCATCAAAAAATAAACGGAGAAGCTATAACCACAGGTCAACATCACGATTTGATGCAAAGATCATCAAAAGATCAGAAAGAAAGATCAACGTTTCCTCGAGATGTCGGCCTGCGTCATCAATCATCGATAAATCGGTCGCGCTCACGACATATGAAGAATATTAGAACGAAAATAGAGGAATGCAAATAGAGAGGAAACATCAAAAAACATGAGGGATCACATTACACACATGCAATCAACCAAAAAGAAAGCAAAAAGGAAAGCAAAAAGACTAGTAAATCACATACAATTCAACCATCCAGTAGGTCATCCGCATCCTAGTTTTGCTCCGAATATGGAGAATGCAGATCACTAGCGAGAGGGATCATTTTAAGTGCTATACTAGGAGAATCACCAAGTTCAACACGTGGTGAATCACTCGGTTTAAAGGAGGATCCTCATGGTTGTTATCGTCTAAGCTCATAAAAGAGGAAAATAACAAATTCAACTCATTATGCACTTCCTCATCAATTTTAGTAATTTCTTCATTGTTGTCCAAGTTAACCACAACAGGATGACAAGTGATAATATCCATAGAAGTTTCTAGTCCTTGTTGTGTTGGAGACATAGGATTTTTTCATTCTAGTAATGGAGGAGGCTCATCATTTATTGCTTCTGTCAAATTTGGATTTTGATTTTTTATGTTGTTCTCTTTGTTCATCTTTCAAGCAATAGCACAATGTCTATGCCTATGCTCTCTAGCATTTTTTTTCTTTCATTATGGTTTTCAAGTTGCATTTGTGTAGGAGCAGGTTTTCCAACCATAGGTTCCTTTTCTTCTTGTGAGGGAATGCAAATGGTGATTTTGGATTGCCCTCACAATACTTTGCTCCTCCTAGGGTTTTTCAACTAAAAGGAGAAAGGGAATTGGATGGGGTCCAAAATGCAAGGGTTTACACTCAAATTCTATGTAAATGAGATGTATTATGCCTAATTAAGATGTCCTAATGCTCTGATATGAAAGTGAAGTAGTCTAATGATGCAAAACATAGAAAATTTAAAATGCTGGAAAACACAATGTGATATGTAGAAATGCCTAAAAATGCAACTAAATGATGAAATAACATAACAAAATGAAAGAGGTGCACCTAGAATATGAAGCTTGATGTTAGGAGATTTTGGAATCCTGAAAAATTGATTGAAACTGCTAGCTAGGACACTTACACCAGGTGGGGCGACTTAGTCCTAGTTTGAAGAAACTTTGCCGAAATGAGAATCTGCTAAATGGGTATCTAGAAATGTAAAAATCAATTTTCAGGCCCAAAAGCGGGAATAATTTTCTACTAGTGGCCACTTAGTACTCTTGCAAATCTCAGGAAATTTGGGACAAAATCTTGAAGTCTCAGTTCTACACTTTCTTTTCTAACAGGTGTCTGTACTTGATTCCATAGAAAATGGGATAGAAAGTCTCTCCAAGCTTGAACTAGGATTGTGTTAACTTGATTGAATTTTTATACTTGTTGACCACCTTTCAACACCTAATTGCTTGATAAATCTGCATACAAAATTTTGCAAACACACATGCAAAAGGGAAAAAATGGTTGAGGGTTAGAGAATAGGGGTTTGCCTTGGTCAAACCCCACTTTGGTAATCAAACCTTAAACAATGAAATGAAATGAAAAGAGTATGATAAATAGATAACATGAAAATTTCATAAACTTACCACACCTTTGATGCTCAAAATCTAAAAATATGCAATGAAGTTCTCCAATAGAATGACTTGATAATGCTTGATTGCTTATGAATAGCTTGATGAATGCTTGTGAATTAGGAGAGTGTATGAGGAGATTGTAGGAGATGTAAAATGAGGAGAAAAACACTTATTTATACCTGATTTTATTAAAATTTCTCAAAAGTAACACATCACAGGCCGACCTCAATGGTTAGAGGACAAATTCCCACTAGAATTTAAAATTATTTTGAGTTTTGTGCCAAAAAGGACTAAGTCGCCCCTATTGGCGACTTAACCCCACTTAAGAAAATTAAGTGGGTGTCAAGAATTTCAGGGCATTAAAATTTTTCCAACGGAAATATTCTCAAAAACATACTTGAAAATGGTTGAAAAGTACATTAAGGGGTCAAATAAAGCATAAGAAAGGTGTAAATAGTGAAATTAAGCTTAAAAAAGTGAGAAATATTGTTACAAGACTTTACAACACTTCAAAATAGGACTTAATAAGTGATGAAAAGGTGATTTTTAAATGAATTGTAATGAATAGAGTTTAGAAAAGTGTAGAAATTTCTTAAAACACTTCACAACACCTTCACAAGATGCCATAATTTGAATGTTTAGGACCTAATGTGAATGTTTTGATTACATTACAACATTAAACCCAAGAAAAATCAAGCCAAAGTGCATTAGAAAGACTCAAGTGAGTGTAAAAATGTCAACTATACATTTTTTGGTGACACATTAAGCCCCCACTTTAGTGAGAGGATGAACTTTCTTCAATCTCTCACTAAAGTAGCCCAACATGCATATCGAGAGGGATTGCAATGTACACATGTTGGTAAGATGAAACAACAATAATCAAGAGGGATGATCAAGCCCCCAAGATTAAGATCTCATGACAAAATAAACATAAGAACAAAGGAACACACATGATGAAGAAAAGAAATGAAAGCTTTGATTGTCTGTCTAGCTCATTGTGGATTGGATCTAGGATGGTTGTTTGAAATAAGAAATGTGAACTCACTTTAGGGTGACGAAACTTATGGCTGTCCACTGGGTGAGAAGTCCCAAGTATACTATTCTGGGGCCATGAAACTTCTGGTTGTCTATGAGGTGAGAGAGCCCAAAAGGGGAGATACATACACTAGTTGGTATGCACTCACAAACACATAGGTGGCTATGGGTAAATTCATGCTGCTAAGTGGGCTTCCCACTCAACCATATCAAAGTTATACCTCTTGATAAATTTAACAAGGCACCACAAAGGAAAATGTCGGTTCATGCATCATGAGACAAGCAAAGCTTCGTATGCTTAAAACTCATGAAAAAATGCAAGGGTACCATAGGCATGCAAGTTGCGTTATGCAAGGTGGTAAAAATGTACAAGGTAAAATGAAAAAATGTAATGTAAAATGTTCAAAGGAGTCTTGTTAAGTTCATACAAGGTCTGTCACTTAGGGAACATTTTTTCTAACATCTCCAAGAGAGGACCAATCAAAGAATAGTATATTCACAACTTAGGGGATGTAGTGCATTGCATCAGGCCACTAAGAGGAATGTAATATGCTAAGATAGATCACATTTATGAAGGACATCACACCCAATGTCATCCACAAAGTGACTAAATACATAAGGGATCTATGGATTTGGGGTCAATATGTTCATTGTTGCAATGTTTTTGATTAAAGAGCTCAACCTGCCATCATCATTCCCTCAAAGCACATAGAACTAGGAAGAATGACACAAAGAGAGTGAAAACAAAAATCTGCTTTGGGTCAACATGAAGAGACATTAGGTGTTCTCAACGCTGCATCATCCCCAAAAAAGGAAAACACAAGCCAAAAAAGAAAAAGGCGCAGAGAAAAGGAAAAGCTTTTGGGTCAATACAGGAGAGACATTATGTCTCGATGCCTTGCATCATCCCCTAAAAAAGGAAAACACAAAATAAAGAAAAGAAAAGGACCTTTTAAGTCAACATGGAAGAGACATAGGTGTCTCAACGCTTAAGGCCATCCCAAAAAGGAAAACAAAAAACAAAAGAGAAAAAGAAAAGGACCTTTTGGGTCAACATGGAAGAGACATAGGGCATCTCAACACTTTGCATCATCCCTAAAAGGAAAACACAAAACAAAAAGGAAAAGGAAAAGATAAAGTACGACATATAGAAGAATAGAGGTACAAATAAAGGAAGTTCACAAAGGAGAGAAAACATCAAACACATGATATGGGGAAACACGATATGCACATGAAATCAAATCAAAGGAAAAAATAAAAAGGAAAACAAATATAAAAGGATAGTAAGGTGAATGCAAGTCAACCATCTAACAAGTCATCTGACTCCCAATCATGTTTAGTGTATTACGAGGGTGGTTGGAAATCTAAAGGAAGAATTGCAAGTGCTGAACTAGGAGGTGTACCAGGTTCTTCACTTGGTATAGATGATTTATCATTTAAGCTCATGGTAGATGAGAATAATTTTTTTAGATCGTTATGCACTTCTTCATCTATTTTGTGATCTCTTCGTCATCATCATCATCAAGATTGTTTACGATAGGAGGACGAAGGGTTATTTGCAAGGAAGGATGTATCAAAAGTTGTGGCTCTTGGATCAGTTCATGTTGTTGTGCAGGTTGGATTGTAGTATCTTGTGGAAGGTTAGGAGGAAGAGGGTGATCATTTGTACTGCTTCTGTCAAAGGAAAAGGTTGGTTTTCTTTATTGTTTTCATTTTGCATTTGACGAGCGAGGAGACAATGATGATGCCTACGCTCCCTAGCACCGTGGTTTCTTTTAATTTTATTTTGAAGTTGTTGAGGTGTAAGAGCGGGTTGATCCATCATAGGTTCCTTTTCTTCTAGAGCCTGGGGAAGAACGGAAGAAATTGAAGAAGATGGGTCAATCACTTTCTCTTTAGCTTTATACACTTGTTTAATGTGGGGATGCATGACGAGATTTGTTTCATTTTCTCTTGGGAATTTAAACGATGGAGGGGAAGTGTCTATGGTTGGGTGCTCATGAGGTTGTATTGTTTGTTCAATGTTAGATTCAGGCTAAAGAATAGTTTCATCTAGGATAGGAGGAGTGGAAGTGGATGGGGACATGTTATGAAGAGACAATTTGGCTATTCATTTAGCTTTGAATTTTTGATAAGTTATGAAAAATAAGTCCTTACGGGGGGTGATGGGTTCCATAGGTTCAGGCCAAAAGGATTCTAAGGAAAAAATACCTTTAGAGGATAATGGATTAAAGCCACTATGATGTATGGTAAATATTTCATCGCCATGCAGAAACTTCAAACATTTGTGAACAATTGAGGGGACTGATTTCATCGAGCAGAGCCAGGGATAACCCAACTACAAACGAAATTGATCTAATTGTGGAATAATAAAAAATGTTACATCCAAAGTTTTGGGTCCTATTTGTAAGGGGAGTACGATCGATCAGATCATAGGGCACGCAAAACCAGTATGTGTTTTAATCCATGTAGTTGGTTTGTTATAATCATCTTGATAAAGATCATGTAATACTAAAAACTCTTCCATGATCATATTCTTGTCACATGCAGGATCTATTAATATCCCATTAGCGGGCTTATCATAGATTTGGTCGACTATGTAAAGAGGACCATTAGGAAGCTTTTTAAGTATATCATGAGAAGAAAAAGTAATATCAAGAGATTTGTTGGTTGGGCCCTTACAAGGGATAACATCTATCGCACCCACAAGTTCATCCATAGGATTAACTTGGGTAACATTTGGAGTAATTTATTAGGTTGTTCATTATTTGTATCAATGTTCATCACCTAAGGGTTTGAAGGTTCACTAGCCTTGACAAATGAAACATTGTGTTTAGGAATGGGATTAGTAAAGATTTGTAAACTCTGATTAGGGGGTGCAATAGACTTATTGCCTTGATCATTGACACCCGTAATGGATAGATGACCCGAATCAATGAAGTCTTGAACTAAGTGTTTGAGACACTTACATTGTTTGGTGTCATGTCCATTTTGGCGATGAAAATGACAATAAGCATTTTATTTAAAGGTAGTTGGTAAAGGCTTGGTTGTATCAAGTGGTTTAATGGTAGGCAAAGTGATCATTTGTTGCTGGAGCAATTGGTTCATTGTGTTATGAAGAGTATTGGGTAAGGGGGTAAATTGTCTCAACTCTTATAGAAACTGAGTTAGAAGTTTTCTAAAGTTTTGCGCATTGTTTTGGTTGTTTTGCTTAGACCTCTTAGCTCGGTTAGAAGTGGAATTTGAAGATCATGACTAGAAACTAAATTGTGTTAGTCACAAAGGGTCGTGCATAAATGCATGAGCAAAGGGAATTTCATCATAGTCAACTTATCCTGAAGGTGATTGTGCAAGTTTTCGATAAACATCTTTTGCAGATGCGAATCAGGGATCTTGATATCAATTTGAGCATACAATGACTGATATCATGAAATGAAATCAATTACTTTTTCATCAGTGTTTTGTTTACATCTCATTAAATTAGCCATTGTCTTTTTAGGAGTCATATGAACTTGGAAATGACTTATGAAAGCATCCACAAGTTCATTCAACAATCGGATTGAATGATTGGGTAAGTTTGAAAACCACTCCAATGTAGTGTTTGGCTAACAGCTTATCATCGATTGCATAAGGCTGTATAAGCATCGAAATGATTAGTAGGCTCTCCTTTACCTCCGTATTTCTCAAACCTAGGAATTTCAATTCCTTGTGGCATCTGTGTGCGTAAGATCTCAAGGGATAATGGACTACTACGAACATGATATGTGGGTGGAGCATTTTGACTTTGGCTAATGGTGGAGATTTGTTGTTGCATGGATGAAACGGTGTTAAAGAGTTGTGTAATGATGGTATCGGTGTAAGTGGTATGAGGTCAAAGGGAAAATGGTGATGGAGTGTATGTAATATTAGGGGAAGTGAAAGGGACACTAAGAGGGGTGAATGTGGAAGAAGGAATATTTGATGCCACAAAAGAATTGGGGATGCTAGTTGGAATAATGAAAGGAGGAGTCACATGACTAACTTGTTGCATAGTTGTTGTAACCTGAGGAGTGGTATAAGTTGGTATGGATGCTATGGTTGAAGGGGGAGGAACGTGAGATCCTTCTTGAATTACAACAATGTTTACTGGTTGGGATGTGGAAGGAATATGCTTATTGTATATCTCAACAATTATCTTCATAACTTGCAAGCCATCATCACTTTGAATTAAATGAAGAAGGTTTTCAATGGAAGGTATGGCAGTTGTGGAAATTTTTTGAAGGGATAAGTCGTGTTGTAAATATGCAAAATCTTCATGAATGCTAATCACCTTATCTTGCAAAATGACACTAGTTTGTGTGTCAACATGCATAGTATGGGAAGGTGAAGGCATGCGAGTGGTAGTATCCATGCCTAATGCACCATTTTCCATACCAGGAGTAGGAGCTCTTGAGATCCCAAGGTCCACAATAAAAGTGCTATCGCGGGAAGCCATGAGTCTCAAACTTCGTCTCAGTAAAGTATTATCAATGGGGAACCAAACACTCATACAAGTAACACAAAAGAAAGGGTGGATGAAAATGCAATGCAATCTATGGAAAATAAAATGAGAAAAGATATAATTCTGTAAACGGAAACATAGATGCAGTACCAAAAAACAAAAGTACAGAAATTACCAAAAAATACAGTGCAAAATATGCAAAACGACTAAGTCGCCTAGGGTGGTGATTTAGTCCCACTAATGATTGTTTTGTGTTTTTTCAAATTTTTTAAATGCAATTCTATGTCTTTGAGATGCACAAATGGAGCTACAATATGTAAATGCAGAGTTTTTGTGTTTTGTAATGCAAAAACAATGCAATAATGCAATCTAAGTGAGCTTTTCACTAATGCAATGTTAAAACCCTAGGATGCAATTTAATCAATGCAAGATGCATTAAAAATGAAACCTAGGATGCACTTTTCAAATCAGAAAGGAATATGTTCAAATGATAGGTTCACCAAAATTTAAATAGTGATTTTGGATTGCCCTCACAATACTTTGCTCCTCATAGGGTTTTTCACCTAAAAGGAGAAAGGGAATTGGATGGGGCACAAAATGCAAGGGTTTACACTCAATGTCTATGTAAATGAGATGTATTATGCCTAATTAAGATGTCCTAATGCTATGATCTGAAAATGATGTAATTTAATGATGCAAAACTTAGAAAATGTAAAATGTTGGAAAACACAATGTGATATGCAGAAATGCCTAAAAATGCAACTAAATGATGAAATAACATAACATAATGAAAGAGGTGCACCTGGAATCTGAAACTTGATGTTGGGAGATTCTGGAATCCTGAAAAATTGACTAAAAATGTTGATTGGGACACTTACGCTAGGTGGGGCAACTTAGTCCCAGTTTCGGGAAACTTTGCCGAAATGGGAATCTGCTAAATGGGTATCCATAAATGTCAAAATTAGTTTTCAGGCCCACAAGTGGGACTAATTCACCACTAGTGGTGACTTAGTTCTCCTGCAAATCTTGGGAAATTTGGGACATAATATTGAAGTCTCAGGTCTACACTTTCTTTTTTGATAGGTGTCCGTACTTAATTCTATAGAAACATAGGATAGAAAGTCTCTCCAAGTTTGAACTAGGATTGTGTCAAATGACTTTATTGACTTTGTATACTTGTTGACCACCTTTCAACACCTAATTTCTTGATAAATTTGCATAAAAAAAATCTGCAAACACACATGCAAAAGGGAAAAAATGGTTGAGGGTTAGAGAATAGGGGTTTGCCCTAGTCAAACCCACTTTGGTAATCAAACCCTAAAAAATGAAATGAAATGAAAAGAGTATGATAAATAGATAACATGCAAATTTCATAAAATTACCACACCTTTGATGCTCAAAATATGAAGATATACAATGAAGTGCTCCAATAGATTGACTTTATAATGCTTGATTGCTTATGAATAACTTGATGAATGCTTGTGAATTAGGAGTGTATGTAGGAGATGTAAAATAATGAGAAAAACACCTATTTATACTTGATTTTATTAAAATTTCTCAAAAGTAACACATCACAGGCTGACTTCAAGGGTTAGAGGAAAAATTCCTGCTAGAATTTTAAAATTGTTTTGAGTTTTGTGCCAAAAAGGACTAAGTCGCCCCTATTGGTGACTTAGTCCCACTTAAGAAAATTAATTGGGTGTCAGGAATTTCGGGGCATTAAAAGTTGTCCAACGGGAATATTCTCAAAAACACACTTGAAAGCGGTTGGAAAGTACATTAAGGGGTCAAATAAAGCATAAGAAAGGTTTAAATAGTGAAATGAAGCCTAGAAAAGTGTGAAATCTTGTTACAAGACTTTACAACACTTGAAAATAAGACTTAATAAGTGATGAAAAGGTGATTTTTAGGTGAATTGTAATGAATAGAGTCTAGAAAAGTGTAGAAATGTTTTACAACACTTCACAACACCTTCACAAGATACCATAATTTGAATGTTTAGGACCTAATGTGAATTTTTTGATTACATTACAACATTAAACCCAAGCAAAATCAAGCCAACGTCCATTAGAAAGACTCAAGTGAGCGTAAAAATGTCAACTATACATTTTTTGGTGACATAGGGAAGAACAGAAGAAACCATGGAAGGTTGTTCAACCACTTTATCTTTGGCTTTATAAATTTTCTTAGAAGGCGGATTAGGACTTGTTTGGTTTTCTCTTGGCATTTTGTAGGAAATAGGTAAGGGATTTTTTATGGATGGGCCTTTGTTAGTCAGAAGGGCTTTAAGCTCAATATTGGTTTTTTCAAGGGGTAGAGGTACAATCATAGGTGGAGGAAAATTTTCAAGGGATAACTTAGCTATGCATTTTGCTTTGAACTTTTGGTAGGATAGGAAAAGGAAGTCCTCATGGGGTCTTATAGGTTCCATGGGCTCAGGCCAAAAATAGTCTAAGGAAAAATTTCCACAGGAAGACAGAGGTCTAAAGCCACTATGGTTCACAGTGAATATTTCATTTTCGACTGGAAACTTTAAGCTCTTATGGACAATGGATGGGACCACATTGATGGAGTGAAGCCATTTGTAGCCTAATTTCACACAAAATTTATTTGAATTTGAGATGATAGAGAATGATATATTTAATTTCTTCGGTCCTACTTGTAAAGGGAGTGTGATCGAGCCCATCGTAGCACGAGAAAAACCATAATGTGTTTTAATCCATGCTTTCGGTTTATCATATCTATCTTGAGTGAGTTCGTGCACATATAAGAATTACTCTATGATCAAATTCTCTCCATAGACAGGATCAACTAAAATCCCAAGAGTGGGCCTGTCATTGATTCTGTCAGCTATGTAAAAATTACCATCTTGATTGTTTCTTTTGAAGATAACGTAATGTCAATGGGCATTATGGTTTGTTGTTTACGAGGCTCGATTTCAATCACTCCTATCATTGTACTAATAGGACTTTGGTCATTAGTATCCATAAGATTTTATTCATCATCATCCATAGGATTTTGTTCATTATTGTTCATGTTATCATCATCCGTGTCAACGCTTATCACATTGGGCTTAGTTTCACTAGCCTTAAAACAAATGAAATATTATGGTTAGGAATGGGATTGGTAAATATTTGCAGGTTTTGGTTAGGAGGAGCTACATATTTATTACCTTTGTCATTTACACCTCTAATTTGAATATGATTAGAATCAATGAGGTCTTGCACAAGATGTTTAAGACACTTACAATGTTCTATATCTTGTCCATTTTGTTGGTGATAAGCACAATAGGAATTATGTCTAAAGCTCAGAGGTAATGGCTTGTTAGGTGGAAGAGATCGAATGGGAGGTAAGTTAAGCAAGTTCTTGTCAATTAGTTGAGTCATGATATTTTGAAGTGTGTCGTGTAAGGGAGTAAATTATCTTTGTGAATCCCCAAATATATAAGGATTACTCTTTTTTATTGTAGCTACTTGGGTAGGTTGGGAGGTAGAATTTAGTTGAAGGAAACTTTTATTTTTTCTTTTGAAAGGCTGGTAGGTGTTTTGGTTTGAAGGTTCAAACTTTTCAAGATGGGTAGAGGTGGTTTTTGGTTCACGACTACCTATGAAAAATTCTAATAATCTCAAAGGAAAGTGCATAGGTAAATGAAGGAAGGGAATTTCATCATGGTAAGCTTGTCTTATATCTTTGTAAATTTTCTATGAACATCTTTTGAAGGTGAGGATCAGGAAACTTCACATTAATTTAGGAATAAAGCGATTGGTAATGTGAAATAATGTCAGTGAATTTTTCACCCTCATTTTGTTTACATCTCATCAAATCAACTAATGTCATTTTAAGAACCATACACACTTGGAAATAGTTAATAAAGGCTTCAACAAGTTCATTAAATGAACGAATTGAGTTATTTGGTAATGCAGAAAACCAATCCAAGGCAACATCTTTCAAGGATCGAGGAAAAAGCTTAGCCAAAAGTTTTTCGTTGAGAAAAAAGTCACTACACAAAGCAATAAAGGCATTGACATGATTATTAGGATCTCCCTTTTCTCCATATTTCTCAAATCTAGGGATCTCTATACCTTGTGGCACTGAAGTTCTCAATATCTCCAGAGATAGTGGGTTGTTTTTGACATAGTATGAAGGTGGACCATTTTGATTTTGATTTATGGTGGAAACTTGACATTGAAGGGATGAAAGGTTTTGTAAAAGGTAGTTAATGATAGGGTCATTGTTTTTGGTTTGAGATGGAGGTGAATATGGTGGTAGTGTGTATGTGTTGGAAGGACAAGTGAATGGATAACGTTTGGGAGGAGATATTAGGTTAGATGCCACATATGTATAAGGAGCATTAGTGGAAATGTATGAGGTAGGAAGGACATTACTAGTTGGTTGCATTGTTGTGGTCACTTGAGGATTTGTATAGGTGGGAATGGAGGTTATGGTTGAAGGGGGAGGAATTTGAATTCCACCCTAGACCTGTTTGCACATTGTTTGATGTTTGAGCACCATTTGTGGTGGAAGGAAGATGTTTTCCAAAGACTTGAGCTATATTACGCACAAATTCCAACCCTTCATCACTTTCCATCATGTGGTGAATACTATCTTTGGTAGGTATAACAATGTTGGAAATGTTTTCAATACTCACACTATCTTGTAAATGGGATAGGTCTTCATGAATTTTCATTATGTTTTCTTGAGGGATATGATCAACCATTGTTTGAACACTTGGAATAGCACTTGTAGGTAAGTTAGGAATAGCAAGAGAGTTATCAAAGGTATGATCCATACCTAGTGAACTAGTACTAACACTATGAGTAAGAGAGCTAGATAACCCAAAGTCCACAACGAGTATTTTATCGCGGGATGCCATGAGTCTCACACTTTGTCTCACCACAGTATTAGCAATTGGACATGAAGTAGAACAACTCATGCAATGGATAAACCAAACAAATTGAAATGAACACAATATCCTATGCTTACAATTACACTTGAATTGAAAGAAATTGAAATAACAATAATTCTGCAAACTGTAATAGAAAATTGAAAGCAACAAATAAAAGCACAAAAAATCAAATTTAAACCTTGAAAACTACTTGACTTCAAAATCAAGAGGGACTAAGATGCCAACAAGGGCGTCTTGGTCCTGTTGATGAAAATTTGAGGTTCCAAAAATTGGAACAAAATTCAAACAACTCAGACAAGGTTTTGATCCAAAAACCCACAGAGGGAAGTAAGATGCCAGTAAGGGAGTTTTAGTCCTAGTAGAGGTTTTTTTCAAAAAAATAGAAAATTATGGATTGGTGATAGTGTTCCCAGGTTGCCCACTCAGGGACATGATGTTTAGAAACATAAAATTGTGCAAATGAATGCAATAAAAAGTAACTAATGACAAGCAATTGAATGCAAAATTTTCAATTTTTAAAATACAATAAGTTTAATGTTCCTAAATACAATTAGAATGATTGATAATGCACTTTTTCAATTTTTCAATTTAGAGAAGATGATGCAAGAAAACAAAAATGCAACCTATATGCACTTTCACTAATGCAAATATGAGAAACCCTAGATGCACTTTCATTAATGCAAGATGCAATGCAAGATGCAATGCAAGAATGAATGCAACCTAGATATATGACCTTAGCGAGTTCCAAATTAGAAAATGAATGTCCAAAATTTTAGGTTCACCAAAATGAACCGACGTGAAAAATGAATGGGGAAAAGGGGCTCACAATACAAGAAAGGAATCCCTAATCCTCGATTTTTCCTAGAGGGGGAAGGTTCATTCAAGGAAACCTAGGATCCCTTGAAGTGGATTGAATATCAACACAAAGGTGAGTCAATTCTCAACAAGGGAGACCTAGGAAGATACCTTAGGATTTGAAGGGTTCACCACCAAAGCAAAATATTGGAAAAAGACAACTTGATATTCAACTCACAAAACCTAGTAATGCAAGTTAAATAATAAGTGTAAATGAAAAAATTAAGTAACAAAAAGTTAGGATGTATGTACCTAGGAAGTTTGGAAATGTGATAAGGATTTTGGGAATGCAAAAATGATGTCAAAATATGCCAGGGAGGACTAAGACGCCCTTCCTGTCTTCTTAGTAGCGCTACTATTTTTTGGGGCAAACACAAAATCTTCGGATGTCAAAACTGGATCTGAAGGAATCTCTAAAAAATACCTCCAGGAGGACAAAGATTCCTTTATTGTTTTCTTAGTCCTGATATGAATTTTGTAATTTTAGAATGTAATCTTGAGGTCCAAGGTTTGCACTTTCTTCTTCTCAGATCTTAGGTCCTGAAATTTCCAAATCTGGCTTGTATGTGACTTTTTGTGAAGATGACAACTTTGTAACTTTGCACTCCAAATGATCTTCAACTTAAATCTGCAAACAAAAATACACAAGAGAAGAAAAACTTGTTGATTTTTAGTAAATGGGGGTTTTCCTTGGTCGAACCCCTTGTTGGTAATTAAAACTTGGAATGAAATGAAATAATGCAGGGAAATGATGAATGGAAAAAGTGCTATGTTGCAACTCACCAAACCCTTGTTATGAAATCTGCAAACTTGTGTGAAGTGGCTAGCTTGAATGTAGATCTTGAATTGAATGAATTCTTGATAGATCTTGACTTGAATTGCTTGCTTGAATCAAAGCCCTACATCACATATGTTAGCTCAAAAACACACATAATGCAAGAATATCTTTGATCTATGATGCTTGAATCTTGATGACTGCTCCAAATGCTTGATGAAATGCTCTTGTGAACTCAATTATGCTATTAGGAATTCTCTCACAAAATTATTATATGAAAATGAGTGAATGAACCTTGCATTTATACTTATCCATGCTTAATATCCCAAAATTGCACCACACCAAGACACATATGAATTCATTAATTAAAGGAGGCTAAATCCTGGAAAGATTTGAAATTAAATCTTGAAAATAACTTGAGGGGGACTAAGATTCCCTAGGTGGCATCTTATTCGCAAGGCTTGAAACTCGAGGCACAAATTCCAAAAAGGGGCCTTTTCAGGTGCCTTTAAATTAGGGTCCCAAGAAATTTGGAGGACAAAGATGCCCTAGGTGGGCTTTTAGTACCAATCCAAAATTCAAGGACACACAACCAAAATCATTAAATTATCATTTATCCTTTGATGTTTGTCGGGATTAGCCATAAAACGATATAATTTATTAGGCTTGTGGATGTAAAATAGGACTAGTTAAGACATTAATAAGGATAAATAGAGAAAGGTGGGCCCAAACAAGTGTGAAAATGCAAGGGTATGCATATTCCTACACTACATAGGTTTTTCAATTAACATTAAGGTCTTTGTTTCCCACATATGAAAAATAGGAAAATAGAGAAAAAAATTCTAAAAAATACATGTCCTCTAGGTATTGATGTCCCTATTCCATCAATTTTTTTTTTTTGATATGTATACAAAATAGTTATGCTCCTAATATTACACCTATGTCTAAATTATAATTGGTTCAACTTCAAAAATCAATTAAAAAAATACATTCAATAAAACATTATGAAACTAAATGCATCCTCTAGACATTGTAGTTACAAATCTAAATTTGAAAAAACTAGAATTTTATCCTTCATAGAAAAAAATTATGTGGTTTATAGTACACATCACTCTTTAAAAATGGTGTTTACTATTAAAAACTAGTTATTGAAGGAGATGAAAAAATAAATGCAATTTGATTCGAAAAATTTTAAAAAAAAAATTTAGAATCTGGAGATAAAATTTCACAAATCACTAGTTTGCATCATCTTCAAATTCCTTACAGTTTGTTGTACCCAAAACCAAAATTTTTGCTTCATCAAGGCATTTTGTTTAAAAGAGTATAAATCTTGCTAAAATGATGTCAAGTATAGTTTTTTGGGCAATATCAAGCATGGAGTTTTGTCAATATTTTGTCAGTCAAAGTTAGTTTTATTGATCAAGAACCTGAAGCAGAGACTCAGAATGGAGCTTTTCATGATGGAGGAGCGTCTCACGATAGTATTTCACGTGGCACATGGTCATTTCAGTGGTCGGGATGGAGTTTTCAATGGTTAATTTATGAAGATTTTTCAGAGAAAAGTAAAAAAGCGCACCTGTAGCCCAGGGGCGCCCTTCTTTTTGAAGGTCAAGATTTTGTTGAAAGTGCTCATGCATACAGTCCATCTCTTCAGAACTGGTCTGGCTATCCGATGAGCTATCCAGCGAAGCTTTCCGAGACCCATAGCTCCAGAAAATAGCAACAGAAGTTGAAATCCTCAAAGTTCCAGATAGGTGAAATTTGTCTTTTTCAGGCAAAAGTGCAACTATAGCCTAAGGGCGCCCATCTAAAAGAGCGGGTAGATTCTGGTATTTCTGGTAGCTAATACAGTCAGTCTGTTCACGACTAGTCTGCTCGTCCAATGAGATATCAAACGCAGTCATCCGAGTCCAGAGCTTCGACAGCTGTCGTCTGAAGATCTGCTTATAATGGAGTTTTCACATTTCAGAGCTTCTCCATTGGTTCCCAGTGCAACTACAGCCCAGAGGCGCTGGTTAAAA
The DNA here is from genome assembly GCA_007258455.2 of Sequoia sempervirens. Taxonomy (NCBI): domain Eukaryota; kingdom Viridiplantae; phylum Streptophyta; class Pinopsida; order Cupressales; family Cupressaceae; genus Sequoia; species Sequoia sempervirens. The sequence goes on from VDFB02351611.1 coordinate 33,916, forward strand.
GGACCCTTCAGATGGTGAAATTTGCAGATGAGGTCTTCCTTACATTAGTACTACGCTAGCCCAACTCCGCAACGCACCAAGTTGCTTGTCGATCCGACATTCCAGGTGATCGTGGTAGAGATTCTACCAAGCACGTAATTTCACAGGTGGACCAACAAAAAATTTGTAGTGTATTTCTTCAGTCCAGAGGCGCCTAGCCTTTAGGCCTGTCAGATAAGGTCGTTCGCATTCGAAGTCTTCACGACTTTTGAGCGTGATCATTTTATCTATTCAATGAGCCTAGCCGTCAGCCTTCGGGATTTGGCAGACGCTCGTACGTGCGAGGTCTTTGGCGAAATGCTGAAAAGTGAGGACATCCAAAAAATGGCCAAGTCTGGAGCGGTTATTTTAAATAAAATACGCACTGGAGTTTTTGAGGTCTTAGAAGCAGTTTTCTTGCTTCGTCACTTCCAAAGACTTCTCTTGTGGGCCCTTCTGGCTGTCCGTTAAAACAGATAGTGCCTGAATCGGATCATCTCAGCTCCAGATATCAGAGGACGAAGTAGGGCATCTGGTTGAAAGTTCAACTTTCATCAAAATGACATCAGTGCAACTAAGAGCCAGGGGCGCTTTTACTTTTGAGGCCCTTAATGAACTTTTTAGAGGTCATGCGTACAGTCGTTGGATGCATAATGTCTCCAGGCATGCAGTGAGCTTTGTTTCCTGTCAGCAGGGTTCACTGTTCGTCGTCAGCAGCCATTTGAAGTGTCAGATGGTAGTTTAGGAAAATGGTTGAGTCTGGAACCCGTAAATGAATTTAATCAGCGACGCCTAATTTTTCAGGATGTTAAATGATGGATTTTGCAGTAGTGTCTCCCAGCAGATATTTCTTCCTTGTTCAGTAGGCTTCGCGATGAATATCTCAGTTCAGTCTCAGCATCATTTGGTCACCCAGGATTCAGTGTCGAAGATGGCCAGTTGTAACTTTGTGCTCAGCTACAAAGTAGGAAGTTAATAAAAAGTGTAAAATCTTGAGCAAATGGACGCCTATAAGCTCGAATGATGACTTTTCGGAATCGGTGAAGTCCAACGGTGAAGCCTGAAGCTTTATCTGGTTTGTCAACTAAAGTTGAATAATATTTAATATTTATTATGCATATTTGGCATTAAATGGCGATTTTCTAAAGTTGCCGCCCTCTTTATGCTAAGTTTTCAATTTGCATGATGATGAATATTAATTTATTATTATTTATTTCGGGACTTTGAGTCAGTGGCAGTTCAACTGAAGGGGGACCAATTGAAAGGCTTCTATTTTAATCAGGGTTTTAAATCTTACAGTTCACAAGATGATGCAAAGTTCTTCTTGTTTAAACATGGTGCCATCTTCATTTATTATTCACAAAGCTAAAGAGAAATTCGTTTTTCTTAAGAGAAATTCATATTTTTCAAGCAAAATTCGTATTTCTTCAAGGCAAAGGCGTATCTTCAAGGCGAATTTTAGCAAACCAAAGGCAAATTCTTCATCAACAATCATTGGTGAAGACATCAAAACACTTTCTTTGCAGGTACAAGTCAGAATTATCAACAGACTTCAGACAAGATGGCGATTTTAGCAGAAGCAAAGCACTAAAAACTTCTTTCTTCTGTCTTAAATTCTTCTATTTCTCATCTTAAATTCTTTCGCATGTTTGAAGAATTGGTGACTTTTGGCAAAACAAATCATCTGGGTTGATTCAGAATAGCTTCCTTGAGAAAACCCATGTGCCAGAATTTTTCAGGAAAATTTACTCCAGAGCATCAGTTCTCGAGGTTCTAATTTTCTCAACTGAAAATTCCTTGCATGGTCGAGTAGAAGTCAAATTTTTGCAAATATGACATTCTGGGTTGTCTTAGAATCTTTTTCTGGACAAAACCCATATCTCAGATTTTTTCGTGAAAATTGCCCTTTGATAGGCTATTTTTAGCCTTAGTAGGCTATTTTTAGTTTTCCAGAAAAGTTGTCAGAATATAGCCGTGTTCACAGTCAACAGGCAAGTTTTTCAGAGTACAATACACACAGACTGAATTCAAGACCAAATCGGTCTTAATTCATGATTTCATTAGAAAAGCTGAGACCGATTTGTATCAAGCCGCAGAAGAGATAATGGCCATCACTTCAGTTACGGAGCCGCCAAAGCTATGTGTCAGTGAAATGCTAGTTTGGGTTTGCCAAGATTGCTCAAGTTGCTGACATTCAGATGCTGATGTAGTTGACAGCCTCGTTGAGGGATTGATTGTTCGAGATCATGATCAGTAGACTTTAGTTCCTACCTCTCAGGATAGACATTACACACAGGAGTTAAACTTGGCGTTACTTTCTCAAGTTAACTCGCTATCTTGTCTCATGTATATCTATTCTGAGATTAGCTTTACACACTTGGAGTTTCATTTAGGGTTTTACGTTAACTGATGGTAGTCTTCCAGTTAACTTGCTTTCAATAAGGATGTGCATGCTCGCACAATTGTCCATTTTTTAGATTAGATGTTTCAGTTAACTGATGGTAGTTTTCCAGTTAACTGTATAGTTTACTTTATTAGGGCTTGGCAATAAATCTTGCATGTATTGCAAGACTGTAGTTGACTCAAGGTGATTTTAGGGTTCCCTACACATTGATGTATATAAATAAGAGCTTTTTCTCATTTGTAAATAACTTTTGCTTGAGAGAGAAATATATGTTGCGCCTACTTGCCCTCAATATTGCTCTTTTGGTATTTGTTCATGTGTCTTTACTATTACGATTAAGTGTTATGCCACATAGGGTTTCATGCAATTGTAATGGTGAATTCTTTCCATAGTTTAGATAAATCTATTTTGTGCATCTTTACCATTATGATCAATTGTTATGCCACATAGGGTTTCATGTGATTGTCATGGTGAATTCTTCCCATAGTTTAGATAAATCTATTTTGTGCATCTTTACCATTATGATCAATTGTTATGCCACATAGGGTTTCATGCGATTGTAATGATAAATCTTTTTTGTGAGTCTTTACTATTATGATCAATTGTTATGCCACATAAGGTTTCATGTGATTGTCATGGTGAATTCTCCCCATAGTTTAGAGAAATCTGTTTTGTGCTTAATAAACTTGTTCAGATTGAGATGATAGTTGCGCCACCTTGCCTTCAAGTAGAGAATCTGCACTTGGTTATCATGTGTTGTCGTGGACAATAAACTAATTCGGATTGAGATAATAGATGCACCACCTTGCCTTCAAGTAGAGAATCTGTATCCAGTTTATCGTGTGATGTTGTTACCAATAAACTTGTCTAGATTGAGCTGATAGATGCGCCGCCTTGCCTTCAAGTTGAGAATCTATACTCGTTTATCATCAGATAGTCAAACCTTGCTCCATTTACTCATGCTCTGTTTTCTTGAGGAAACTGGATAGATTTAAAGTAGTTAGCTTAGTTGTAGTTAATGATCTGTGAAACCAGAAAATCCTTAGCTGCAACGTTCTTGGTTTTCTTAACCTTGTGCCTCTTCCAGCTGAGAACAAAAATATAGGACTTAGATTACTTTTCTTTTCCACGCATTCCAGCACTACGAGGGAGCTTCCCCTCCTAATTTGAAGAGCACTCATTACGCAGTGTGCATAGCTGTCCGTACAAACCTGCACCCCAGAGGTGTTAGTTTTTACGCCAACACAGTTTAGCAACTATAGGTGTCTGAAAGTGAAGATTTAGTTCAAAATGTTCATTTCAATGTCAAGTTTGGTAAAAAAGTGTAACCGACTTTTGTGGGATCACCATTAGAAATATTTTTTCAATGTTCTCTAAACTTCAACAAGAATGTCCTATTCTTTGACATAGGCACAACTATAACCACCCTATTGCCTTGATTCTTATAATAAATTATACATTGTTGATTTTCAAACACTACTTTATAATTATGTTCACATAATTTCCCAACACTTAATAAATTATGCTTTAACTTTGGATTGTAATAAATATATTTAACACTTTTAATACCTTCTTTAGTATGGAATTCCGTAACTACTTTTGCAAAAACCTCTAAATTTTTTTCATCATCAAGTTTGATTTTGGATTTGAAACTTTCATCCGTTGTAGAAAAAATACTATTATTTCTTGACATGTGGTTAGAGTTCACCCTGAATCTAAATAAAAAACATCTTTAATAGTATTTTTAGCTTTATCATAAGACAAAAATAAATAATTTGGAGAAGGATCATCACCCTATTGAGCATAATTAGTACTTTTGTTGTTATTACTTGTGTTTAAATTGCAACTCCTTTCAAAATGAATACATGTCACAATGATAACACTAGATATTTCTATTATCAAATCTACCTCTACCTCTTCTTCTAGAATCACCACTTCTTCCTCCATTTCCTCTTGAAAATTTCTGATTTTGACCTCTTACTTGGCCTTTGTTGTTATTGAAGCTAGTGTTCACATATCCATTCTTTGCAATTTGTCATTTTGAAGAAAAAACTCATCAATTTTTAAAAATGAATCTCTAAATCTTTCTTCATGAGACATAAGAGGTCCAATTAGGTGATCAAACTGAAGGGTAGTCAAATCCTTGCTTTCTTCAATGATTGTAGCAACATGGTTCTACCTTGGTGTTAGAGACCTCAACACCTTTTTAATCATAAATTTTTCATTCATAGTTTCTCCAAGACTAGCCATTTTATTGACCACATCAGTAATCACTCACTTTCTCAACTTCTTGCATCTTCAAATTATTAAATTCTTTCTTCAATATCTACAACTTGATGTTGCAAATATGAAGAAGTTGTTGCAAGGTATTTTCATTGATGTCAACTGGCTGTTGTTTTCAAGAATGCAGGTTATTGACTATATATGTCAAGGATATTGAGAAAATTGTATTGAAGGAAGATTAAAGGTGTTTAGTGGTTGCTCTGGGTTTTGGTCCGAGATTTGCTTCTATGTGTGTGCAGTTCAAATATGTTGACCATGGCTGTTTGAAGTTGCTATATCCATATTTTTGGTTTTTGATTCATTGTATAGTGCAAGTTATGTTCACCAGTTGTGAACTGTCATTTTGTGTGTATCTAGTTGAGGTCCTTGAGAGAAATGTTGTTGGTCCGGATTTCTCTTTGGTTAAGTCTTATGACTTGTGGTTCTGGAGTTAAGTTGTTATGATCATGTTGAAGATAACTTTGACATTTAGAAGGAAAGTGCTTAATTGTTCTATGTGTTCTACATTGGTTTGGCCAACCTTGTATTAAACACTACCTTCAAAATTGACGAAGTGTGTTGGGACCTATTTGAGTCCTCATCAAGTGTGTGTTTGGGTCACTATCATTCTAATTCCACCCTAAGATTTTTTGGCATGGACCTAATTTGAATTTAATGATGGATGTCTGACTTTGGATATGTTTCAAAGTTGAAGATGGTATCAATACAAGAAGAGTTAGTGATGAAATAAGGACAAGAGATCTAAGCGCAAATAAATAGAGAAGATAGATGTGAAGCGGGTGAAAATCAAGAGGATGAATGTAATGTGAGTGTGGCAGATTAGTGTGAAGCCTAAATGTTGAGTTTTCGGATGCAATGAGCTGAAGGTGAACTCTATCATTCATGCATGTCTGCAAGTGGTTGAGAAAATTATGGTGGATTTATCTGGTGCATTGAGATTGTCTTCCCTCTATAACATATCTCTTCTATCTTCTTTGTATCTTCGTGGCAGTGAGCCCTCTGGGTGATTAGCCCTATTGGACAGTGAGTCCTAATCCAGACAGTGAGTCCTTGTTTTGGAAGTGAGCCTTTTTCTCAGGCAGTGAGCCTTTTTTAATTAGTTTTGAAATTCTCTATAGTGCGAGTTAGTACTCACCATGGTTTTTCCCTCATTGGGTTTTCCACGTAAATATGGTATTATTGTGTTTGTGTGATGGCTTTAAATTTCTACACTTGCATTTAATGATTAATCATTTTAGCAGAGTTAAGAATTGTGATTGATCTAAGTTCCAGTGAATGTCATAAAAATTCAATTTTCTACAATTGATTCACCCCCCTCTTAGTTTTCTTGTTCAACTATTGGTATTAGAGCTTGGTTCCTTGGATATGAGCTTAACTGCTTAAGGAAGGTTTGAGATGGCTAGAAAAATCACTCATGATTATCTGGGGTTCGATAGAACTAATTATGCTATTTGGAAAATAATGATGGAACAATATCTAGAGTATTATGGATATGATGTGGAGAAAAATTACAAGAATCCTTACACTCCTACTATGAATGGTCCGAGTACAACTGATGAGATCAAGGCACATGAAGCGAACAATAAGGCAAAGTACATTTTGAAGAACAGTCTTGTACATTATGAGTTGATTAAAGTTCAAAATTTGACGACTGCTAAGGAAGTCTAGGATGCGATGGAAAAGGAACATGAAGGTGATGAAAGGGTCAAAGAGGAAAAAATGTAGAATTTGGAGACACAATTTGAGCTCCTACATATGTCTGAAGATGAGAATGTTAAAGCTTATGTATAGAGATTGGATGAGGTAGTAACTGGAATGTGAGGACTTGGTGCTACAATAGATGAATCTAGAATTGTATAGAAGATTTGTAGAACTCTCCCTAATGCTTACAGTGGAAAGGTATGTGTTATTGAAGAGCATATAAATTATAAGACTTACACTAAAGATTAGTTGTTGGGAACTCTGAAATCTTATGAGATGAGAAAGCCGAATTTGAGAAATGGATCCAAATCAGAGACTGCTTTTAAGGCTACAAAATCTGAAGATCTAGATGAGGAAAATCTTGATGAAGAAGAAGCTAAATTTGTGAGAAAGATGAAGAAAGGCTCCACAAAGTATGAAGGTAAGCAATCTTTTAAATTCTTTAGTTGTGGAGGAATAGGTCATTATGCTACAAGGTGTTTGGAAAGAGCTAAGAGGAATAAACAAAGATATGAGAAAGAAAGGAAAGGTAAGAAGATCAATAGAGCATATTATGTGAATGAGGATGCTAGTATATCTGATGAGGAATTTGACTATGGGGATCTTGATGACAATGAATGCTTGTTCTTGGTTATAAAAGATGAACCTACTTCTACTAATTTTGAAAAATAGGTGAAGGAATGCCCTTCAAAGAAGGAGAAAAATGAAGGTACTGTAATCTCTGTCCTACATGCTAAATAGGAAAAGAACTATTGGGTTGTTGATAGTGGTTGTTCACATCAAATGAATGGTGATAAGAGTAATATTGTTAAACTTGAAAATTATGATGGTGGCTTAGTTATGTTTGGAGATGATACTAGTGCTAAAATTTGTGGGATAGGTTTAGTAAGTTTTGATGGCAAGCATAACATTAATGATGTCTATTATATTAAGGGTTTAAGGAATAATATTTTGAGTGTTGGACAGATGTGTAGTAAAGGATATAAAATTTTATTTGAGGATGAAAGATGTGAGATCAAGAAAGGATCTAGAATAGTGATTGTTGTAGGAAAGAAATCTGAAGGAAACATCTATCAACTTAGGGGTGTTGATAGACAATGCTTTATGACTGAGATCAATGATAGTTGTTTGTGGCATCAAAGAATGTGTCATATGAATTTTGATAACTTGGAAAGGATTAGTATAGTTCAGGCCATGAGAGATCTACCAAGGATTACAAAGCCTATTAATGCTATTTGTAGGAATTGTCAGTTTGGGAAGCAAACAAGAAATCATTATAGATCAAAGGAATAATCTACTACTGGACTATTGGATTTAATTCATACAAATCTCTATGGTCCTACAAGAGAAATAATTTTACAAGGTCTGATAGAGGTGGTGAATTCACTTCCCATGAGTTTAATATGTTTTCTGAAGTTCATGTAATAAAAAGACAGTTATCTGCTCCAAGAACTCCTCAACAAAATGGAGTTGTTGAAAGGAAGAGTAGAACAGTTCAAGAGGCTGCTAGATCAATGATTACTGAGGTAGGTTTACCAAAATTTTATTGGAGAGAAGCTATTCACACTGCTATTTATGTATTCAATAGAGTTAAAGCAAGAGAAAACAATACAAAGACCCCCTATGAGCTATGTTGTGGAAGAATTCCTACTATTAAATATTTCAAGGTATTTGGAAGCAAATGTTATATTAGAAGGGATGAAGAAAACTTAGGAAAGTTTGATGCAAGAAGTGATGAAGGAATTTTCCTTGGATATTCTACTAGAAGAAAAGCTTACATACGTTTCAACAAAAGACTAAGGAAGATAGTAGAAAGCTCAAATGTAAAAGTTGATGAAACAATGAAGAATTCAATTGATTTTGATGGATATGTATCTGATGAACATGATTGCATAAGAATTGAAGAAATTATGGAAGAACAAGAAAAGGATGAGCAAGAGAAGCAGAATGAAGAAGGAGAAAAAAGAAGAAGCTCCAGTAGTGTCACTTAAGACACCTAGATATGTGCGGAAGAATCATTCAGAAAATTAGATCATTGGAGACACTTGACAAAAGGAGTATTGACAAGAAGCAGAGCTGCTGCTGGTGAAGTAAATCTATGTTTACTTTTTGAGATTGAACTGAAGACTATAGGTGAAGCATGTAAATATGAGCATTGGATGGAAGCTATGAAGGAAGAACTTATGCAAATTGAGAAGAATCAAACTTGGGAATTGGTCCCAAGACTGACAGACAAAAACATTATCGGATAAAAGTGGGTATTTAGAAATAAGTTGAATGAGAATGGATAAGAGGTAAAAAACAAAGCAATTCTTGTGTGTAAGGGTTACTCACAAGTAGAAGGTATATATTTTTCAGGAGACTTTTTCTTCGATGGCAAGAATGGAAGCTATTAGAATGTTCTTAATGTTTGCTGCTCATAAAGATTTCAAAGTCTATTAGATGGATGTCAAGTTAGCATTTTTGAATGGTGAGCTAGAAGAAGAAGTCTACATGGAACAACCAGAAGGATTTTAGCTATCAGATCAATCAAATATGGTTTGTAGATTGAAGAAAGCTTTATATGGTTTGAAGCAAGCTCTTAGAGTTTGGTATGCAATATTAGATAGGTATTTGATTAAGCAAGGTTTCAACAAAGCTACGGTAAATAGTAACCTATACTTTAAAGTTGAAAATGACAAAATATTGATTGTGGTTGTATTTTTTGATAACATTATTTTTGGAGGAAATGAAACTATGTGTAAAATGTTCGTGGAAGAGATGCAAAAAGAGTTTGAAATGTCTATGTTTGTAGAGATGAATTTCTTTCTTGGGCTGAAAATTAATCAAATAGAGAAAGGAATCTTTATTTTACAATTTAAGTATGTGAAAGAGATGTTGAAGAAGTTTGGGATGGAAGGTTCCAAACCGGTATGCACTCCTATGGTGATTGGTTGCAAATTAGGTAAAGATGATGATTCACCTAAGGCTGATAAGAGAAAATATAGATCTATGATTGGTGGGATATTATATTTGACTGCTACTAGACCATATATTATGGATGTTATCAATCTTGTGGCTAGATTTCAAGAAGATCCTAAAGAAACACATGTTTCTATTGTTAAAAGAATATTTAGATATTTGAATGACACTATGGACTATGGCTTGTGGTATTGTTGATGTGTTTTTCGTGACCGCACCAACGCAGAATAAAGTTGCCAACGACTACCCTATTCTCTCTTGATCAAAGTATCCAGCATGCTAATATTGCAAGAAAGTTCATGCGTTCAACTCCAAGGTTCTTTCAGTGCGAATAGGCTTAGTTGGCTCGATGTGATTTGCTGGTATTTCAAGGGGACTTACAGAATTGTTCGGCAGCGAAGAAAGGAATTCAAATGCTTGAAATATTTGTCTATGAAGCGCAGGTTACCTATTCTAACCAGAAAGTACTGAATTGAAATGGTGCAGGTTTAAGAAGATTCTAATCTACTCTAAGGCATGAGATATGGGGCTCAACTTCAGCAAACTTCAACCAAACTTCGCTTTGCCTCGCATCAGACAGCTTCCACGGAGTCGGTGCAATCTTCAAGGGACATGACTAAAGATGTTCAAACCACCACTTGACATGAAGATACCATCACAATGACGCATACCATCATTCAAACAGTGATTGAAGTTAGGCCCAAACGCTTCCAGTTGACCACACAAGGCGCATTCACCATCAGCAAATACACGAGTGGTATGGATAGATGAAGTTGCTTAAATCAAACACCACATTCCACAGCTAACATCTACTTGCATGGAATGAAAATTATACTACTTAGAACTATGCTACCATTTGAATCCGAAGGACGAAGAAACCTTGCTAGCTACTCACAACAAAGATGAAATTCACCATCAATGAAAAACTCTTTTATTGAGAGAGTGTTCACAACAATTTCTTACAAAATTTTCAAGGGAAAACTTTCCCTCTTCTTCAAACTACACTATCAATCTATACTAAGCTACTTCTAAGTTGTCCCTCTACTCTATGTCTATTCTAATCTTCTCTACTGTCTACTATCTACTGAGTTACAAATGAGGGGGACTCCCCCTTTATATAGCTAGCCAAGTCCCAAAAGACGGCTAGGGTTACAATCAATAGAGTGGCTAGAATTGTGCCACCTCAGCCCTAACCCTAAAAACCGCCAGAATTGGGAGTGGTACATTAAATGAATCAAAGATTCCCACTCACTCCCAAAAATAGCAAAGGCAATAAATGCCCACAATCAGTCTTCTAGAAGATTCCGCTTGTAGACGCGTTCGCACTGTCCTTGATCTTCTTTCTTGACGTTGCTCTTCAACTTCTTTGTCACTTGAGCTAACACTTAGCCAATTTCTTGCAACTTTTTCTTCCTTCATGTGAAACTCAAAACTTTATCTTCTTCCGAAGGTTGTAATATCATCGTGCTTTTCCACTTCAAGCCATCGTGCTCTGGCCTCAACATTTCTCTTGCAAAACAAGCAAGGAGAAGAGAATTAGAACATTTCATAATATAATCTTAACTTACTTACCTGATTTTCATGCTCTAATTTCCAAGCGTTCATCATTTTCCTTAGCCAACTTTGCATTCAAATTCTTCATGCCTTAGCCAATTTTTCAACCCATCTTCCTCAAGGGTGTATCATCTTTGAGAAATTCATTTCACTAACTGGAGCTCTGATACTCAAGTTCATTCATTTCTGATTCTGGAAGATTAGTCCCACAAAGAATTTGAGCAAATTCACCTAGGCAGTTCCTTTCAAATTCACCGTCTGGAGAATTTCACCTTGAAAACACATTTTCTTCATTTTGCCTTAGAAAATTTTCAAGTTTCCCTTAGGAAAACTCATCAACCTAGTGCCCACTTGAAATCCTCATCCTGAAGGCCGCAGCAAAGCATGGAAGACATTAAAATCAACTCCTCATCGATAATCTTCGATACCCAGAAGAAAATTTCCTTCAGAATGCGTCGAACTCATGGGTACCCAACGAACGGGTTCATTTAATTTTTGAAATTTGAACCTTAGAAAATTATTTCCCTGTGAAATTTAAATTTGTTCTTTGCATCTGTGAAGATTTCTTGTTGCTCTGACTTGAGAAATTTTTTATCAACCCATCCTGCAATGCCAGCATCTTCATCTTCGACAAATTTTACTCATCACAGGAAATTTTTACCACCTCTCCAGACTTGGGCATTTTTCTAAGGGAGAACATTTTGTGCCTTAGAAAAATTTTGATCACCTTGAAAATTTTGCCATGGTGAGAAAATTTTATTGACTTCACTTAGAAGATCTTCCTTGAAAGCACATCATACTTAGCGTATTTTATTTTTTTATTGCCTAACATATCATATTCATCACCCCTTGAGCGCATTTCTCATTTCAAGAAGATATTAAGAATCTTCAACGCCTTGGCACTCTTTAAATCCATCCACCTTTACCTTAGGCGCATATCTCACTTCATGAAGGACATTTTCAAAAAAAATTCCAACGCCTAAGATATTATTTTTATCACATTTCATGCATTTGGGCGCATTTTTGATGTCATGAGGGACATTTTAATTCTAACGCCACCCATATTGCCACCTTTCACCTTACTTGGGCGCACTTCACACATGGTGAAGGATTAACTTCAATGCTTGCCTTAAAATATTCTCTCATCCACCAACCTTGCATGGTGCATTCAACACGTTGAGGAGGGAAGAATCTTTTTCAACGCCTTAGCCTTTTTTGTCCCCACATGCCATGATTTGGGCGCATTCAAAGGAGAGAGAAGAAAGTCAGAAATTTCTTTTGTCTTCTTCTTAGTATACTTGGGCGCATTTTGCATGATGTGGAGGATGAAAATTCAACGCCTTAGCTGGTGACTCTTCAGCTTCCTTTGCTTTGTCCTCATGTGGCCCCATTTGGGCGCATCTTGCCATGGGGGAAGGATAAACTTGTTGACTCCTTTGACCTTCTCCATTTTGGGCACATTTGAACATGCATGAAGGATGGCGCATTTAGGGGGTGGTGGAGAATCTTTCAACACTTAGAATTTTTTTTTTTTGCCTCTACCTTGAGCTGAGCGCATTTAGCCTATGCTGAAGGATAAAAACCTTTGACTACTTTGACCTTTTCTCTCCTTGGGCGCATTTTGACATGTCTAGTGGATGAAACTTTTCAACGCCACCTTTTGGATTATTTCCTCCTTGTTTTGTCTTCACATGGGTGCTTTTGGGCTCATTTAGGCCTAGGAGAAGGATGAAAACCTTTGACTACTTTGACCATTTGCTACATGGGCGCATTTTAGCCATGGTGGAGGACAAAGTTTGTCACTTAGAAATTTTCCATGCTATCAACCTCCCTTGGGCGCATTTTGGCCTAGCTACAGGATGAAAAGCATTGACCTGTTTGACTTTCTCAAGATGGGCGCATTTTACCCCCTGAGCAGGATGAAACTTAACACTTAGAGGAATTTCAAATCAACTCCTCAACGATGGCGCATTTGGAGGTGGCAGGCGGATTTTTAATGCCTTAGAAAATTTTTCAAACATCTGAAGGCAAGCTGGGCGCATTTTCAAGGTGGTGGAGGATAAAGTTCCAGACTTAGACATTTTTCTCGTCTTTGCCAGTTTCTTCATGCCTTACTATAAATAGTAAGCCCTTTGAATTTTGCATCTCTGAGGTTCGGAACGACTTGAAATTTTGCGCACTATATCCTCATAACCTTGTTGTCCTGTCGACACTGCCATTTTTAATCACCCTGCTATTTTTATCACGTTTCTGTAGGTGGTTTACTATAAATAGTAACCTCTTATTTCTGATAGCTCCACCACTCCGATTAACTTGAAATTTTAATGAGGCGCTCCTCACCACGTGACCTTACTGTCGACACTGACGCATGCAGTTGATTTACTATTTTTGGCCTGTTTCCAATCTGACTTACTATAAATAGTAAGTGCTCTGTTTGACTTAAAATTTCACCAACAGATAGCTTGAAGGACACTGATCGCGGTGATTTACACCGGTTTTCAAAAATTCTGACTTTTTGTGCCTCTTTTCAGGTCCCGAAGTTGGAAACCCTAATTTTCTCTGCATGCATATCAAATGACCTCTGTTTGCTCTCGTTTCTGTGGCACTGCGATCAATTCATGATTCTGAACTGCTGGGAAGCTGTTGCCGGGACACACCTGCTAAAAATAGCAAGTTCCTTACTGAGTGAGTATCTTCGTTTGCATGTCATGCCATCGCGAAGCTCTCGAAAAACCCATCAGGAATCACCTGACATGCAAAAGAAACTCCGACATGCAAACCCTAAAAATGGCCTCGGAAGGCTGAATTCTGAAAGTGGTCATCTCATTTTGCATGTTATATCATCGCGAAGGTCTCGAAAAACCTAGAAGGAATATCCAGACATGCAAAGAAAAACTCTGCATCTGAACCCTGAAATTTGTGCCGGAAGCCAGACTGCTAAAAATAGTAAGTTGTCCGTTTTCGCTCAAATTTTGCATACGAATAGCCTGACGTGTTTTGAATGCTGTGTGACTGTCGGAATCTCAAAATAGCTGACAGATTGCCCTGAATTTCACACTTACTAAAAATAGTAAGTACCTCGGATCTTGATGAAAATTTACTGGAAGCCTGCTGGAAGCACACTAACAACAATGTTAGTCCTTATTTTCAATTTATTCACTTTATTCAACCTCAAACTGACCAGGAAGACTCAAACCCTAATTTCCAAACTTGGTCAAATTTCACGCTTAAGCTCAAAGGCGGACATGATCCCGGAAAGACAGACAGTAGAAAAGAGAGACAACGACAAAACGACTGAAAAGAAAAGCCAAAATTAGGGGGTCCCCATTTGCAATGGGGCGATGTGTGAAAAACGTCACAACAGGTATCCTAGAGATACTGAATTTACACTAAGTTCTTACATAGATGCAAATTAGGCTAGATGTGTAGATGACAAGAAAAGTACAAGTGGTGGTGCATTCTTTCTTGGTTGTAGATTGTTGGCATGGTTGAGTAAAAAGCAAGATTTAGTTTCTTTATCTATTGCTGAAGCTGAGTATATTGTTGCTGCATCTTGCTATACACAAGTTCTATGGATGAAACAAATATTGAAAGATATCACAATTGTCTATGATGATCCTATTTCTATTTTTGTGATAACACAAGTGCAATTAACATTTCAAAGAATCTGGTGATGCACTCGAGGAAAAACATATATCTATCAAGTATCATTTCTTGTGAGAGAAGGTTGTGGAGAATGAAGTAAAGATTATGTCCCTATGAAGGATTAGATTGCTGATAAATTCACGAAGGCTCTTCCTAAAGATAATTTTGAGTATCTATGGGGAAAGTTAGGGGTTATTGCCCCTCCTTTCTTGAACTAGATGCATATGAAGATGCATCAGTCTGATGGATCTATAGATCTATCTTTCTTCTGTATTGATGTTTTGGTGGCTACCTCTCAGGGGGAGCACGTAGTGTCATGTGTTGTCATTGTATGAGTATTCTGTTTCTAATGTCAAAGGATAAATTAATCTAAAACATATTTTTCCTTTGCCATTGATGTCAAAAGGGGAGATGAGAGAGATGTGAAAAAAAGGAGAATGAGAGGATGATGAAGAGTATCATGTGAAAAATATTATCTACTAAGGGGGAGAAACATAAAGAAAAATCATAAGAAGTATGTTCAGTACTGGTATGTTGTCTTTGATGGTTTTTCACATCATGTGTTGCCATCAATGACAAAAGGGGAGATTGTTGCAAGTATGAAGAAGTTGTTGCAAGGTGTTGTCATTGATGTCAACTGGTCAATTGGTTATTGACTAGTTGTTGTTGTCATGAATGTAGGTTATTGACTATATATGTCGAGGATATTGAGAAAATTGTATTGAAAGAAGATTATAGGTTTTTAGTGGTTGCTCTAAGTTTTGGTCTGAGATTTACTTCTATGTGTGTGGGGTTTAGATATGTTGATCATTGTTGTTGGAAGCTACTATATCCAGATTTTTGGAATTTGATTCATTGTACAATGCAAGTTATGTTCACCAGTTGTGAACTGTGGTTTTGTGTGTATCTGGGTGAGGTCCAGGAGAAATGTTGTTGGTCTAGATTTCTATTTGGTTAAGTCTTATGAATTTCAATTCTAGAGTTAAGTTTTTATGATCATTTTGAAGATAACTTCAGCATCTGGACGAATCGTGCTTAATTGTTCTATGGATTCTACACTAGTTTGGTCAACCTTGTGGTAAACACTACCTTTGAAATTGATGAAGTGTATTGGGACCTATTTGAGTCCTCATAAAGTGTGTGTTTTTGGGTTTCCCTCATTCTAATTCCAACCTAGGATGTTTTGGTTCCTACCTAATTTGAATTTAATGATGGATGACCAACTTTGGATATGTTTCAAAGTTGAAGATGGTATAAATACAAGATGAGTTAGTGGTGAAAGAAGGACAAGAGATAAGCGCAAATAAATAGATCAGATAGATGCAAAGCAGGTGAAAATCAAGAGGATGAATATAATGTGAGTGTGGTAGATCAGTACGAAGCCTAAACATGTTGAGTTTCTAGATGCAGCGAGCTGAAGGTGGAATCTATCATTCATGCATGTCTACAAGTGGTTGGGTACATTGTGGTGGATTTCTCTGTTGCATTGAGATTGTCTTCTCTCTGTAACATATGTCTTCTATCTTCTTTGTATCTCTGTGGCAACGAGCCCTTCAGGTGGTTAGCCCTGTTGGATAGTGAGTCCTGATCTGGACAGTGAGTACTTGTTTTGGAAGTGATCCTTTTTCTTAGGTAATGGGCCTTTTGTAATCAATTTTGATATTCTCTATAATGTGAGTTAATTCTCACCGTGGTTTTTCCCTCATTGGGTTTTCCACGTAAATTTGGTGTTATTGTGTTTGTGTGATGGTTTTCAGTTTCTGCACTTGCATTTAATGATTAATCATTTTAGTAGAGTTAAGAATTGTGATTGATCTAAGTTTAGGTGAATTTCATAAAATTTTAATTTGCTACAACTGATTCAGCCCCCTCTCATTTGTCTTGTTCAACACTTGATAACTCTAACTTAAACATTGCCGTAGTAAGCTTCATGTAGAGTCTTTAAAGCATCCTCAACTACCTTTTCTCCTACAATTCTTGGAAATAGGATCTTATCTAGAGCTATCTATATATGAAATAAAGCCTTAGCATTCTTCTTTTTATCCTCTCTCTTAGTTGTTTTATTATTGGTTCTAAGAGTGTTCCAATCAGTCGACTCTTAATAACCTATTTCTATAATCTCCCATAAATATTTTCCTGTAAAAAAGGCCATCATCTTGATGCACCAATAATCATAATTACTTCCATTAAATTTTGGAATGGGAAGGGATTTACAACTTGACATGATGAATTTAACCAAAAAAAACACTTGCTATAATACGAAATAAAGATTTCATATAGGCACTATAAGAGAGGGGATTTGATATTTTAATAAAAATGGAAATTTAAATAACAAAGACCCTCAATTACCTAAAACAATTACAATCTAATTGTTGTGCTTAATATGGAATAATTGGAAAGGAAAACACATATCTATTTATGTAAAAAGACAACTTTGTAAAGTTAAATGCTTAAGAGAAAATAGGATGAAAATTGTTGAAATGTATTGGACTATAAAGAAATGGAGATTTGAGATTTACAAAAATGAAAAGTATAGGCATAGAGGAACCTGTCAAATCAAGTGGATAGACTCTCAACCTTGGACATCAACACACCTAGTGGACTACATCATGCTAGCTCTATCATCCCATCACAGTTATTTGGAAGTCGCAATAAAATGTATGCTTCCAGATTCCAATACACCTTAACCTGCACATAGATAGGAAGAGGAAAAATATTGGGTGGGTGTTTAGGGTCTTGCCTCAGTCAAACCATCATTTTAGTCTTTCGACCTCCATGGATAGCCAAATTGGATTGGATAAAAGATAAATAAGTAAATGGTATAAGAGAAAACAAATTAGTGGAACCAACCTTGCTATAGAGGGAAAGCTACCACCAGATTAGTAGAACCAACCCTGCTTTGGAGGGAAACCCAAATAAACAAATTAGTAGAACCAACCTTGCTCTAGAGGGAAAGCCACTACCATATAAGATATTTTGATGGATTATAAAATGTATAGCTATATTTAAATATTGCAATACAAAGTAATAAATTTGATAAAAGAGAGCATTGCGAGCAATCTTGGCCCTCCTTTCTCTAATATGTATAATGGATTTGTAATGAAAGCTAATGGATGAGGCTTGGGTTGTTGAAACCATAGAAAATATAAGAGCTTGACTACTTGTAATAATGGAGATTCCAATTTCTAAGTATATTTTGAGGGATTTTGTTAGCTTGAGAGTAAGAGTCTCACTTGTTTGAGAGAGAAAATCCCTTCCATGAAATGTGAAAGAGGAGATATTTGTTTGGTTTAGCAGGTAGGAAGAGTCATTACTCTTCCGCTCAGATGGTATGACATGCATCTTACACAAACCATGCAAAAGATCTGCTTTTGAATCTTGAAAATTCTTGAGACGTTAGCACATCATATAGTCATACATGCATAGTGTTGTAGTCCAAGAGAATTCTACTGATCTTCAAACTTCAAGTTGATAACGTTTCGTCTTTATCAATCATAGAGCTAGATTCTTTAAAATCAAGATATATATTTATCATAAATATCAAAATTAACATGGGCACAATGCATAAGTATGAAGTTGCAATCGTATGTAATCTCTGACACTATATTTTTCCCCCACTTTAGCAAGATTATTACTCAAGAGAATTAGCTATGCTAAAGTAGACGATAAAGTTAAAAAAAAATTAATTTTAAAAAATAATAATGTAAATGATGTAGAAGTCAATCAGGCAGGTTTGGTGATAGCCCCAATATTCGAGTTCAGTGAAATCCATGGTATTCTGTGTGAAACCCTACAAGATGTTCAATTTATTCAAAAAAAAAAAAAAAATCCTACAAAAATTAGAACATGTTAGTTCCCCAATGTCGAAAGAAAGTACCATGAAAAGAATGATATGATAATTTATTTCAAAGGTGAAAACAATTGATAAGGAGGGGTGAATATATGGCCCCTTGTGTTTTCACTGCTTCTGACAGTGGTGAAAACAAGAAGGTTAATTCACTTGCAGAATAATTGGTGCAAAAATGTAGCAAAAAATTGACTATATATTCAAAATTTAACTTTTTAATATTCACAAAAGGGATTTTCGTGGATTACAGAGAGAGATCACAGTGAAAATGCCTGGCAGACATGATTTCCATGCACCCAAGATCAATGAGCTCTATGCAGGGGTTGACAAAGGTGAGCTACTAGAGGAGGTATGCAATTTTTTTTTGAATTTTCATCAATTTTATGCTATTTTTTATGTTGTGGACCTCATAATGTGTGCTGGCATCCATCGGGCGCATTAGTGCTTGGCCAGTGTGTGGGAGTCCAAGATTTGCGCTTGCATCCACCTGACACACTAGCCTCTAGAGGAAGTGCTAGCATCCTTCTAGGGAGTTGGCATCTCGACAAAATTTGAAATTTTTTAAGTTGTAAGGAAGAATAGAATGTGTAGAATGTTTTTGTAGAAAAATAAAACTTTAAGATAAAATTTATTATGATTTTCAGCCTCTTCCCACTATGTGTGAGCATGGTGGGGGAGCCATACTTACATTGTTGTGGAGTCACATTGATCAACTCACAGCGGCAGAGAAGACTTTCTTCAGGTGTGTTGGATTATGGTAGACATTCGCAATGTCTGAGATGTAGTTCCATCCTACCATGTTGATGACACTTATGGAGAGGTGGGATGCAGAGACCTCGAAATTCCACCTCGTTGTAGGGGAGATGAGTGTCACCCTGATAGATTGCATATTGGATTTATTGGATTTTGAGGCTACCGAGAGCTGTAGCGAGCAGGTCACCATATAGGAGGATCGAGGGCTCGCTATGGTACAAGAGGCATAGCAGTATATCGTAGGTCGTATGATATTGACAGACACTACGGGCCATATATACATTAGGTGGCTCGAGCAGGGTCACATAGCCATTCTTATCAAGTATAGAGGATTATGATAGCTACCATTACATTAAGAGTGGTGATAGATGGATGAGGCACACACCTCCATAGGGTTGCATCCATACCATTAGAAATATGACCAATAGGAGAATTTTTACATGGGGATGAAGCATGCTCACCCACTTTTATCACATGATCTTGAACGTTATGTGCACCATGAGGCCATGAGCCTCATGACGTGCAAACTTCTACAGGTATGGGATTTTGAGCACATCACCTGCATGATACTTGCTGGTTACCCTAGGAATATATGATTTGATGCATCAAGGGCTCATGCGTACCCTCTTATCTGAGACTGGAGATTCATAGATTTACTTTTTTGGAGACAGACCATCGATGGATTGCACATCACTGATACCATATGGTAGCCTTTTAGAGGCATGAGGGTGTGGCCTAGCGGTGCTATACAGTTAGCTCGCATGCAGTGAGACCAAAAGTTTGTAGGCAGGCACGACCACATCGTAGTGCCTTTTTATTACAGACGGGTTATACGACAATTCGGCTTAGTCCAACAAGTACCGTTAGCAGTACCCACATATGTGAGGTCACATCGTGATGTTGAGTAACCCAGATAGTGAGGGGGAGGACGTGTCCACAACCCTAGATGTTGATGCTGTCGACATCATAGATGGATATATCAAATGGTAGAAGTGTGTTGGGCTAGCACCAATTTTCCCTAAGGATGCCCCTGGAGGGGAACTTGGTGCATAGAGTTTGAAGGAGGGATCCAACAGTGATGAGGAGGTAGGAGAGTAGGATGGAGATGAGAAGGTAGAGAGACCTAAACTACGATGGAGGTTGGTGCCTCAAGCAGCATCGTCAACAACCTTAGCAGTCCCAACAATTCCACTAGTTATTGCACCCACTTTCGTAGCTGCTACTAGACCGAGCATGGCCTCGAGTAGCGTTCCTACACCTTGATACCCACACTAGAAACCCAAGAACCTAGGTGGAAATTTGATTGTGTTATATTATATTTTTTATATGTTGTTGAATACATATGTTTTGATTATGATGACATGGTAATGATGTAGCTTATGTTTTCCTTTTTGCAGTGTTGACACGAGAGTAGTTAGACTTTATCAGTCGATTCATAGCAGATATGGTCCCGATGGTCCATCTCAAGGAGCATGTGCTAGCTGAATAGAAAAATTAAACAACATACCTTTCTTTTTGAAGGCAGCCCACTTGATATAGTGAAAGAATACAAATATCTTGGGATTGACTTCCATTATAAGCTCAGTTGGGAAACCTGTAGAACGAAAAGGATATAGGGAGGTTGGAAAGCCTATTATTTGCTCCAAAATAGGTGTAGAAAAGCTGAACTTTGGGATTGGAAAACCAAGAAAACCCTTTTTGGTTTACTTGTCACGCCAATTGTGCTTTATGGGTGCGAAGTGTGGGGAAGCAACACATCAAAGTGCAGTTGGAGACAGATATAAAGAATCCAGAAACACCTAATAACAAATAATCTCAAAGTTAAAGCTACTGTTCCTTATGAAATCCTGCAAACTGAGGCGGGAGCTTTTCCTTTGGAAGCTTCAGCGATAACCCAGTTGTTAAGTTATCTAAAAAAGGTCGAAAACATGGATAACCACCGGTGGCCCAAAACGGTTATGGAGGAGATTCTAGTCCGAAGAAAGAAAACATGGATGAAACAAAACATCAAGTGGTTGAACAAGTGGAACATCAAATTACATGAGTGTCCTGACACCAACAGTGAAATAAAAATCTATGTGAAGGAAAAATTTAGGACTGCCATGTGGTCAAATCAGATCAGACGAAAAAAAGCATATTACATCAAAGAGTTTAACCCAGCTAAGGAACATGGTGAAAAACCATATTTAGGGGCAACTATTAAAGGGAAAGCGAGGCTATTAATTGCTCAATTGAGAACGGGGTCCCACCATCTTAGATGTGAGACTGGTAGGTGGAAGACTCCTAAGGAAACTTGGGAAGAAAGAACGTGCTTATTTTGTAATAAGGGAGTGGTGGAAACGGAGTGGCACTTCGTCATGGAATGCACAGTGTACGAAAATATCCGTAATCAGTACTCAAGTATTTCAGATGTGGGCAATATGCAGCAGTTATTTGAGGAGGATAAGATAAATCAGATGGCTAGCCTCCTAGTCAAAATTAATAGCAGGAGATCTAATCTGGAGAAGAGTCTGGAGACAGACTAAGTTGTTGAATGTCTCGGTCCCATAGGCTGTTTAGTCTCGTGGACGTCATTAAAATCTTTCATTCATTCATTTGAGCCTATAGCGTAGTTCAGGACTGCTTATGAGGAGATCTGAGTCTAGGAGGTGCAGTAGTCTATAGAGTTAGCAACTATGAATAGACATTGAGATCAATAGGCTACTAAGGTGCTAACTCTGATAGCTAAGAGAGACCTAGCCGTGACAAGAGAAGAGAGTACCAAGAGGGCATGTGGTTCTCTACAGAGCCCAGTTGATGAGATCAATGCAAAAGTGGAGAGAGCATAGAGCAGTTGCCCCACAAATCTCGGGCATCCAAGAGTCCAACAACTCATGGATGATTTGGCAACGACATGGGAGTGAGAGATGACACTCTAGGGGAAGATCATCAGATGATATTAGAGGATTACAATCAGCATCATGAAGTGTGCTAGGACACACTCGCGATTGCTCAACTCCATTAGACAACTACCATCTTAGGGAGGAGATCCACCAACTTTGAAGGGCGCGCCCATGCACACTAATGCAGTTTTTTGTACTATATATTAATATACACATGCATAGATACACCATTTGGATGTTTTATGATACACACTTATGGTGTGGTTGATATATGTTATATTAGATGCTATCATGATTTAATCAAACAAATTTGGAGTATTTATCTAATTAATGCAAAGATGATCTAATAAAATTGCATGTGTGTAATGAAATGCAACGAGAAATATGTTAATAAAATTGAATGACATAATATAATTAACCTAAACACATGAAAATGATTATGACAATGAATGTTAAAGATTTAAAGAGAGGATCATGTAATTAACTAGAAAGAATCAAAATTGCTCATCCACTTTCAATTAACTAAAAATTAGAGTATGGACATGTAACCAACTGCCTATGATTTTGGCATGCTTCTTGCCAATAATACATACATACATATATTTGTTATTTGAGATCTATACATTAAAAAAATTGCCAAATTCTCTCCCAAAGGAACACATTCAGTTATTGTGGCACTTTGTGTCAATGCATCTACAAACTTATTTGCTATTGATTTCTTATAAGTTTATGTCATTTATGTCATGAGGCAGATAATGAAGATATATATTAATTATAACTTTCAAACCTCAAAAAAATGACAAAAATTGAAAATAGAAATGCCCCCTTCCTATTTACATGTTATTACAAAATTAAAAAAGACCCCCCTTTGCCAATTATGACAAAACCAAAAAAAAACTACCCCTTAACAAGACTTTAGATTACTTAATAATTAACTTTTAGCAAGTTTATCATATAACTAATGGTGAGTATAAGGGTAAAAGTCTAAAAATTAATAGTTCACTACAAATAACCTATTATAATATTTTAGCATATGATTTTTGTAAAGGATGCTAAAATCTAATATAATATACAGGTTATGTGAACAAATAATAAAAGCTTTAACTACAACCAAATTGTAGGGTCGTAAAAGACCGAGTCTTTGAGCATAGGGAGCCATTGGAAAGTGGTTGGGAGCTTTGAAAGGGAGTTGGAGACCAATTCAAAGGGTGATGATGACATCCTTGGATTAAATATGGAACAAAAATCTTTGACCTCTACCATTCCTTCTTTTCTATGAATTGATAACAACAAGGGCGATTTATGCCAAAAATTAGGTTGTGTTTGAGATGTGGTGCCACTAAGAGTAGAGGTTGTGTGATCTTCATGCTTTTGGCACAGGCTATGCTTCCAAATGGCTAACTATTGTAGATTTATATAATTTGAAAATGGAGAGGCTATGGGTTAAGAGGAGGGCTGCCTATATTTGCT
>VDFB02351611.1:57533-155963 GCA_007258455.2 Sequoia sempervirens
TTTACACCTCTAATTTAATTATGATTAGAATCAATGAGGTCTTGCACAATATGTTTAAAATGCTTACACTGTTCTATATCTTGTCCATTTTGTTGGTGATAAGCACAATAGGAATTATGTCTAAAGCTCAGAGGTAATGGATTGCTAGGTGGAAGAGATCGAATGGGAGGTAAGGTAAGAAATTTATTGTTAATTAGCCGAGTCATGATATTTTGAAGTGTGTCATGTAAGGGAGTAAATTATCTTTGTGAATCCCCAAATATATAAGGATTACTCTTTTCTATTGTAGCTACTTGGGTATCAACCTGTTGGGTAGGTTGAGAGGTAGAATTTAGTTGAAGGAAACTTTTATTTTGTCTTTTGAAAGGCTGGTAGGTGTTTTGGTTTGAAGATTCAGACTTTTCAAGATGGGTAGAGGTGGTTTTTGGTTCACGACTACCTATGGAAAATTATAATAATCTCAAAGGAAAGTGCATAGGTGCATGAAGGAAGGGAATTTCATCATGGTAAGCTTGTCTTGTATCTTTGTAAATTTTCTATGAACATATTTTGAAGGGGAGGATTAGGAAACTTCACATTAATTTGGAAATAAAGTGATTGGTAATGTGAAATAAAGTCAGTGAATTTTTCACCCTCATTTTGTTTACATCTCATCAAATCAACTAATGTCATTTTAGGAACCATACACACTTGGAAATGGTTAATCAAGGCTTCAACAAGTTCATTAAATGAACGAATTGAGTTATTTGGTAATGCAAAAAACCAATCCAAAGCAACATCTTTCAAGGATCGAGGAAAAAGCTTAGCCAAAAGTTTTTTCATTGAGAAAAAAGTCACTACACAAAGCAATAAAGGCATTGACATGATTATTAGGATCTCCCTTTCCTCCATATTTCTCAAATCTAGGGATCTTTGTACCTTATGGCACTGAAGTTCTCAATATCTCCAAAGATAGTGGGTTGTTTTTGACATAGTATGAAGGTGGACCATTTTGATTTTGATTTATGCTGGAAACTTGACATTGAAGGGATGAAAGGTTTTGTAAAAGGTAGTTAATGATAGGGTCATTGTTTGTGGTTTGAGATGGAGGTGAATATGGTGGTGGTGTGTATGTGTTGGAAGGACAAGTGAATGGATAACTTTTGGGAGGAGATATTAGGTTAGATGCCACATATGTATAAGGAGCATTAGTGGAAATGTCTGAGGTAGGAAGGACATTACTAGTTGGTTGCATTGTTGTGGTCACTTGATGATTTGTATAGGTGGGAATGGAGGTTATGGTTGAAGGGGGAGGAATTTGAATTCCACCCTAGGTTTGCACATTGTTTGATGTTTGAGCACCATTTATGGTGGAAGGAAGATGTTTTCCAAAGATTTGAGCTATATTACACACAATTTCCAACCATTCATCACTTTCCATCATGTGGTGAATACTATCTTTGGCAGGTATAACAGTGTTGGAAATGCTTTCAGTACTCACACTATCTTGTAAATGGGATAGGTCTTCATGAATTTTCATTATGTTTTCTTGAGGGATATGATCAACCATTGTTTGAACACTTGGAATAGCACTTGTAGGTAAGGTAGGAATAGCAAGAGAGTTATCAAAGGTATGATCCATACCCAGTGAACTAGTACTAACACTAGGAGTAAGAGAGCTAGATAACCAAAAGTCCACAATGAGTATTTTATCGCGGGATGCCATGAGTCTCACACTTTGTCTCACCATAGTATTAGCAATAGGACACGAAGTAGAACAACTCATGCAAGGGATAAACCAAACAAAGTGCAATGAACACAATATCCCATGCTTACAATTACACTTGAATTGAAAGAAATTGAAATAACAATAATTCTGCAAACTGTAATAGAAAATTGAAAGCAGCAAATAAAAGCACAAAAAATCAAATTTAAACCTTGAAAACTAATTGACATCAAAATCAAGAGGGGCTAAAATGCCAGCAAGGGTGTCTTGGTCCTGTTGATGAAAATTTGAGGTTCCAAAAATTGGAACAAAATTCAAACAACTTAGACAAGGTTTTGATCCAAAAACCCAGAGAGGGAGTAAGATGCCAGTAAGGGCATTTTAGTCCAAGTAGAGGTTTTTTTAAAAAAAATAGCAAATTATGGATTGGTGATAGTGTTCCCAGGTTGCCCACTCAGGGACCTGATGTTTAGAAACATAAAATCGTGCAAATGAATGCAAGAAAAAGTAACTAATGACAAGCAATTGAATGCAAAATTTTCAATTTTTTAAATACAATAACAATGTTCCTAAATACAATTAGAATGATTGCTAATGCACTTTTTAAATTTTTCAATTTAGAGAAGATGATGCAAGAAAACAAAAATGCAACCTATATGCACTTTCACTAATGCAAATATAGGAAACCCTAGATGCACTTTCATTAATGCAAGATGCAATGCAAGAATGAATGCAACCTAGATATATGACCTTAGCAAACTCCAAATTAGAAAATGAATGTCCAAAATTTTAGGTTCACCAAAATGAACCGACATGAAAAATGAACGGGGAAAAGGGGCTCACAATAGAAGAAAGGAATCCCTAATCCTCAATTTTTCCTAGAGGGGGAAGGTTCATTCAAGGAAACCTAGGATCCCTTTAAGTGGATTGAATATCAACACAAAGGTGAGTCAATTCTAAACAAGGGAGACCTAGGAAGATTCCTTAGGCTTTGAAGGGTTCACCACCAAAGAAAAATCTTGGAAAAAAACAACTTGATATTCAACTCACAAAACCTAGTAATTCAAGTTAAATAATAAGTGTAAATGACAAAATTAAGTAACAAAAAGTTAGGATGTATGTACCTAGGAAGTTTGGAAATGTGATAAGGATTCTGGGAATGCAAAAATGATGTCAAAATATGCCAGGGAGGACTAAGACGCCCTTCCTATCTTCTTAGTAGCGCTACTATTTTTTGGGGAAAACACATAATCTTCGGATGTCAGAACTAGATCTAAAGGAATCTTTGAAAAATACCTCCAGGAGGACTAAGATGCCTTTACTGTTTTCTTAGTCCTAATATAAATTTCTATAATTTTAGAATGTAATCTTGAGGTCCAAGGTTTGTACTTTCTTCTTCTAAGATCTTAGGTCCAAAAAATTCCAAATCTGGCCTGTATGTGACTTTCTGTGAAGATGAAAACTTTGTAACTTTGCACTCCAAATGATCTTCAACTTAAATATGCAAACACAAATACACAAGAGAAGAAAAACTTGTTGATTTTTAGTAAATGGGGGTTTTCCTTGGTCGAACCCCTTGTTGGTAATTAAACCTTGGAATGAAATGAAATAATGGAGGGAAATGATGAATGGAAAAAGTGCTATGTTGCAACTCACCAAACCCTTGTTATGAAATTTTCAAACTTGTATGAAGTGGCTAGCTTGAATGCAGATCTTGAATTGAATGAATTCTTGATAGATCTTGACTTGAATTGCTTGCTTGAATCAAAGCCCTACATCACAAATGTTAGCTCAAAAACACACATACTGCAAGAATATCTTTGATCTATGATGCTTGAATCTTGATGATGGCTCCAAATGCTTGATGAAATGCTCTTGAATGCTCTTGTGAACTCAATTATGCTATTAGGAATTATCTCACAAAATTATTATATGAAAATGAGTGAATGAACCTTGCATTTATACTTATCCATGCTTAATATCCCAAAATTGCACCACACCAAGCTCACATATGAATTCATTAATTAAAGGAGGCTAAATCCTGGCAAGAGTTGAAATTAAATCTTGAAAATAACTTGAGGGGGACTAAGATGCCCTAGGTGGCGTCTTAGTCGCGAGGCTTGAAACTCGAGGCACATACTCCAAAAAGGGGCCTTTTAAGGTTCCTTTAAATCAGGGTCCCAAGACATTTGGAGGACAAAGATGCCCTAGGTGGCTTTTTAGTACCAATCCAAAATTCAAGGACACACAGCCAAAATCATTAAATTATCATGTATCCTTTGATGTTTGTCAGGATTAGCCATAAAAAGATATAATTTATTAGGCTTGGACTATGAAGACATTAATAAGGATAAATAGAGAAAGGTGGGCCCAAACTAGTGTGAAAATGCAAGGGTATGCATATTCCTACACTACATAGGTTTTTAAATTAACATTAAGGTCTTTGTTTACCACATATGAAAAAATAGGAAAATAGAGAATTTTTTTCTTCTAAAAAATACATGTCTTCTAGGTATTGATGTCCCTATTCCATCAAAAAAAAGAATTTTGATATGTAAAAAAGTTATGCTCCTAATATTACACCTATGTCTAAATTAGAATTGGTTCAACTTCAAAACTCAATTAAGAAAATACATTCAATAAAACATTATGAAACTAAATGCATCCTCTAGACATTGTAGTTAAAAATCTAAATTTGAAAAAACTAGAATTTTATCCTTCATAGAAAAAAATTATGTGGTTTATAGTACACATCACTCTTTAAAAATGGTGTTTACTATTAAAAACTATTTATCAAAGGAGATGAAAAAATAAATGCAATTTGATTCCAAAAATAAAATAAAAAATATATTTAGAATCTAGAGACAAAATTTCACAAATCACTAGTTTGAATCATCTTCAAATTCCTTACGGTTTAGCAACTATAGGTGTCTGAAAGTGAAGATTTAGTTCAAAATGTTCATTTCAATGTCAAGTTTGGTAAAAAAGTGTAACTGACTTTTGTGGGATCACCATATTAGAAATATTTTTTCAATGTTCTCTAAACTTCAACAAGAACGTCCTATTCTTTGACATAGGCACAACTATAACCACCCTATTGCCTTGATTCTTATAATAAATTATACATTGTTGATTTTCGAACACTACTTTATAATTATGTTCACATAATTGCCCAGCACTTAATAAATTATGCTTTAACTTTGGAGTGTAATAAATATATTTAACACTTTTAATACCTTCTTTAGTATGGAATTCCGTAACTACTTTTGCAAAAACCTCTAAGATTTTTTCATCATCAAGTTTGATTTTGGATTTGAAACTTTCATCCATTGTAGAAAAAATATAATTATTTCTTGACATGTGGTTAGAGTTCACCCTGAATCTAAATAAAAAACATCTTTAATAGTATTTTTAGCTTTATCATAAGACAAAAATAAATAATTTGGAGAAGGATCATCACCCTATTGAGCATAATTAGTACTTTTATTGTTATTACTTGTTTTTAAATTGCAACCCCTTTCAAAATGAATACATGTCACAATGATAACACTAGATATTTCTATTATCAAATCTACCTCTACCTCTTCTTCTAGAACCACCACTTCTGCCTCCATTTCCTCTTGAAAATTTCTGATTTTGACCTCTTACTTGGCCTTTGTTGTTATTGAAGCTAGTGTTCACATATCCATTCTTTGCAATTTGTCATTTTGAAGAAAAAACTCATCAATTTTTTAAAATGAATCTCTAAATCTTTCTTCATGAGACATAAGAGATCCAATTAGGTGATCAAACTAAAGGGTAGTCAAATCCTTGCTTTCTTCAATGATTGTAGCAACATGGTTCTACCTTGGTGTTCGAGACCTCAACACCTTTTTAATCACAAATTCTTCATTCATAGTTTCTCCAAGAGTAGCCATTTTATTGACCACACTAGTAATCACTCACTTTCTCAGCTTCTTGCATCTTCAAATTATTAAATTCTTTCTTCAATATCTACAACTTGATGTTGCAAATATGAAGAAGTTGTTGCAAGGTATTTTCATTGATGTCAATTGGTCAATTGGTTATC
Source organism: Sequoia sempervirens (assembly GCA_007258455.2). Taxonomy (NCBI): domain Eukaryota; kingdom Viridiplantae; phylum Streptophyta; class Pinopsida; order Cupressales; family Cupressaceae; genus Sequoia; species Sequoia sempervirens. The sequence goes on from VDFB02351611.1 coordinate 63,308, forward strand.
AATTGGCTGTTGTTTTCAAGAATGCAGGTTATTGACTATATATGTCGAGGATATTGAGAAAATTGTATTGAAGGAAGATTAAAGGTGTTTAGTGGTTGCTCTGGGTTTTGGTTTGAGATTTTCTTCTATGTGTGTGCAGTTCAAATATGTTGACCATGGCTGTTTGAAGTTGCTATATCCAGATTTTTGGTTTTTGATTCATTGTATAGTGCAAGTTATGTTCACCAGTTGTGAACTGTCATTTTGTGTGTATCTAGTTGAGGTCCTTGAGAGAAATGTTGTTGGTCTGAATTTCTCTTTGGTTAAGTATTATGACTTGTGGTTCTAGAGTTAATTTGTTATGATCATGTTGAAGATAACTTTAACATTTAGAAGGAAAGTGCTTAATTGTTCTATGTGTTCTACATTGGTTTGGCTGACCTTGTATTAAACACTACCTTCAAAATTGATGAAGTGTATTGGGACCTATTTGAGTCCTCATCAAGTGTGTGTTTGGGTCACTATCATTCTAATTCCACCCTAAGATGTTTTGGCACTGACCTAATTTGAATTTAATGATGGATGTCCGACTTTGGATATGTTTCAAAGTTGAAGATGGTATCAATACAAGAAGAGTTAGTGATGAAAGAAGGGTCCAAGAGATCTAAGCGCAAAGAAATAGAGCAGATGATGTGAAGCGGGTGCAAATCAAGAGGATGAATGTAATGTGAGTGTGGCAGATTAGTGTGAAGCCTAAATGTTGAGTTTTCAGATGCAATGAGCTGAAGGTGAACTCTATCATTAATGCATGTCTGCAAGTGGTTGAGAAAATTGTGGTGGATTTATCTGGTGCATTGAGATTGTCTTCCCTCTATAACATATCTCTTCTATCTTCTTTGTATCTCTGTGGCAGTGAGCCCTCTAGGTGATTAGCCCTGTTGGACAGTGAGTCCTTGTTTTGGAAGTGAGCCTTTTTTTGAGGCAGTGAGCCTTTTTTAATTAGTTTTGAAATTCTCTATAGTGTGAGTTAGTACTCACCGTGGTTTTTCCCTCATTGGGCTTTCCATGTAAATCTGGTGTTATTGTGTTTGTGTGATGGTTTTAAATTTCTACACTTGCATTTAATGATTAATCATTTTAGTAGAGTTAAGAATTGTGATTGATCTAAGTTCTAGTGAATGTCATAAAAATTCAATTTTCTACAACTGATTCACCCCCCTCTTAGTTGTCTTGTTCAACTATTGGTATTAGAGCTTGGTTCCTTGGAGATGAGCTTAACTACTTAAGGAAGGTTTGACATGGCTAGAAAAATCACTCATGATTATCTGGGGTTCGATAGAACTAATTATGCTATTTGGAAAATAATGTAGAACAATATCTAGAGTATTATGGATATGATGTGGAGAAAAATTACAAGAATCCTTACACTCCTACTATGAATGGTTCAAGTACAACTGATGAGATCAAGGCACATGAAGTGAACAATAAGGAAAAGTACATTTTGACGAACAGTCTTGTACATTCTGAGTTGATTAAAGTTCAAAATTTGAAGACTGCTAAGGAAGTCTGGGATGCTCTGGAAAAGTCACATGAAGGTGATGAAAGGGTCAAAGAGGAAAAATTGTAGAATTTGGAGACACAATTTGAGCTCCTACATATGTCTGAAGATGAGAATGTTAAAGCTTATGTATAGAGATTGGATGAGGTAGTAATTGGAATGTGAGGACTTGGTTCTACAATAGATGAATATAGAATTGTATAGAAGATTTGCAGAACTCTCCCTAATGCTTACAGTGAAAAGGTATGTGTTATTGAAGAACATATAAATTATAAGAATTACACTAAAGATTAGTTGTTGGGAACTCTGACATCTTATGAGATGAGAAAGCCAAATTTGAGAAATGGATCCAAATCAGAGACTTCTTTTAAGGCTACAAAAGCTGAAGATCCAGATGAGGAAAATCTTGATGAAGAAGAAGCTAAATTTGTGAGAAAGATGAAGAAATTCTCCACAAAGTATGAAGGTAAGCTATCTTTTAAATGCTTTAGTTGTCGAGGAATAGGTCATTATGCTACAAGGTGTTTGGAAAGAGCTAAGAGGAATAAACGAAGATATGAGAAAGAAAAGAAAGGTAAGAAGATCAATAGAGCATATTATGTGAATGAGGATGCTAGTATATCTAATGAGGAATATGACTATTGGGATATTGATGACAATGAATGCTTGTTCTTGGTTATAAAAGATGAACCCACTTCTGCTAATTTTGAAAAATAGGTGAAGGAATGCCCTTTGAAGAAGGAGAAAAATGAAGGTACTGTAATCTTTGTCCTACATGCTAAATAGGAAAAGAACTATTGGGTTGTTGACAGTGGTTGTTCACATCACATGACTGGTGATAAGAGTAATTTTGTTAAACTTGATAAATATGATGATGGCTTAGTTATGTTCGGAGATGATACTAGTGCTAAATTTTGTGGGATAGGTTCAATAAGTTTTGATGGCAAGCATAACATTAATGATGTCTATTATGTTAAGGGTTTAAGGAATAATATTTTGAGTGTTGGAAAGATGTGCAGTAAAGGATATAAAATTTTATTTGAGGATGAAAGATGTGAGATCAAGAAAGGATCTGGAATAGTGATTGTTGTAGGAAAGAAATCTGAAGGAAACATCTATCAACTTAAGGGTGTTGATAGACAATGCTTTATGACTGAGATCAATTATAGTTGGTTGTGGCATCAAAGAATGTGTCATATGAATTTTGATAACTTGGAAAGGATTAGTATAGTTCAAGCCATGAGAGATCTACCAAGGATTACAAAGACTATTAATGCTATTTGTAGGAATTGTCAGTTTGGGAAGCAAACAAGAAATCATTATAGATCAAAGGAATAATCTACTACTGGACTATTGGATTTAATTCATATGAATCTCTATGGTCCTACAAGAGAAATAATTTTACAATGTGAAAGGTTATTTATGCTTTTGATTGATGATTATTCTAGATATACATGGGTTACATTTCTTAGAGATAAATTAGATGCATTAGATAGATTCAAGACATTCAAAGCTATGGTTGAAAATGAAGTAAATTTGAGGATAAATTTCTTAAGGTCTGATAGAGGTGGCGAATTCACTTCCCATGAGTTTAATATGTTTTCTAAAGTTCATATAATAAAAAGACAGTTATCTGCTCCAAGAACTCCTCAACAAAATGGAGTTGTTGAAAGGAAGAGTAGAACAGTTCAAGAGGCTGCTAGATCAAAGATTACTGAGGTAGGTTTACCAGAAGTTTATTGGAGAGAAGCTATTCACACTGCTATTTATGTATTCAATAGAGTTCAAGCAAGAGAAAATAGTACATAGACCCCCTATGAGCTATGGTGTGGAAGAATTCCTACTATTAAATATTTCAAGGTATTTGGAAGCAAATGTTATATCAGAAGGGATGAAGAAAACTTAGGAAAGTTTGATGCAAGAAGTGATGAAGGAATTTTCCTTGGATATTCTACTAGAAGAAAAGCTTACATATGTTTCAACAAAAGACTAAGGAAGATAGTAGAAAGCTCAAATGTAAAAGTTGATGAAACAATGAAGAATTCAATTGATTTTGACGGATATGTATATGATGAACATGATTGCGTAAGAATTGAAGAAATTATGGAAGAACAAGAAAAGTATGAGCAAGAGAAGCAGAATGAAGAAGAAGAAAAAAAAGAAGCTCCAGTAGTGTCACTTAAGACACCTAGATATGTGCAGAAGAATCATTTAGAAAATTAGATCATTGGAGACACTTGACAAAAGGAGTATTGACAAGAAGCAGAGCTGTTGCTGGTGAAGTAAATCTGTGTTTACTTTTTGAGATTGAATTGAAGACTATAGGTGAAGCATGTAAATATGAGCATTGGATGGAAGCTATGAAGGAAGAACTTATGCAAATTGAGAAGAATCAAACTTGGGAATTGGTCCCAAGACTGACAGACAAAAAAAATATCGGATCAAAGTGGGTATTCAAAAATAATTGAATGAGAATGGATAAGTGGTCAAAAATAAAGCAAGTCTTGTGTGTAAGGGTTACTCACAAGTAGAAGGTATATATTTTCAGGAGACTTTTGCTCCGATGGAAAGAATGGAAGCTATTAGAATGTTCTTAATGTTTTTTGCTCATAAAGATTTCAAAGTCTATTAGATGGATGTCAAGTTAGCATTTTTGAATGGTGAGCTAGAAGAAGAAGTCTACATGGAACAACCACAAGGATTTTAGCTATCAGATCAATCAGATATGGTTTGCAGATTGAAGAAAGCTGTATATGGTTTGAAGCAAGCTCTTAGAGTTTGGTATGCAATATTAGATAGGTATTTTATTAAGCAAGGTTTCAACAAAGCTACGGTAAATAGTAACCTATACTTTAAATTTGAAAATGACAAAATATTGATTGTGGCTGTATTTGTTGATAACATTATTTTTTGAGGAAATGAAACTATGTGTAAAATGTTCATGGAAGAGATGAAAAAAGAGTTTGAAATGTATATGTTTTTAGAGATGAATTTCTTTCTTGGGCTGAAAATTAATCAAATAGAGAAATGAATCTTTATTTCACAATTTAAGTATGTGAAAGAGATGTTGAAGAAGTTTGGGATGGAAGGTTCCAAACCGGTATCCACTCCTATGGTGATTGGTTGCAAATTAGGTAAAGATGATGATTCACTTAAGGTTGATCATAGAAAATATAGATCTATGATTGGTGGGCTATTATATTTGACTGCTACTAGACCATATATTATGCATGTTATCAATCTTGTGGCTAGATTTCAAGAAGATCCTAAAGAAACACATGTTTCTATTGTTAAAAGAATATTTAGATATTTGAATGGAACTATGGACTATGGCTTGTGGTATCCTAGAGATACTGAATTTACACTAAGTTCTTACATAGATGCAAATTAGGCTAGATGTGTAGATGACAAGAAAAGTACAAGTGGTGGTGCATTCTTTCTTGGTTGTAGATTGTTGGCATGGTTGAGTTAAAAGAAAGATTTAGTTTCTTTATCTATTGATGAAGCTGAGTATATTGCTGCTGCATCTTGCTATACACAATTTCTATGGATGAAACAAATATTGAAAGATATCACAATTGTGTATGATGATCCTATTTCTATCTTTTGTGATAACACAAGTGCAATTAACATTTCAAAGAATCCGGTGATGCACTCAAGGAAAAAACATATATCTATCAAGTATCATTTCTTGTGAGAGAAGGTTGTGGAGAATGAAGTAAATATTATGTCCCTATGAAGGATTAGATTGCTGATATATTCACGAAGGCTCTTCCTAAAGATAATTTTGAGTATCTATGGGAAAAGTTAGGGGTTATTTCCCCTCCTTTCTCTAACTAGATGCATATGAAGATGCCTCAGTCTGATGGATCTATAGATCTATCTTTCTTCTGTATTGATGTTTTGGTGGCTACCTCTCAGGGGGAGCAGGTAGTGTCATGTGTTGTCATTGTATGAGTATTTTGTTTCTAATGTCAAAGGATAAATTAACGTAAAAAATATTTTTCCTTTGCCATTGATGTCAAAAGGGGAGATGAGAGAGATGTGAAAAAAAGGAAAATGAGAGGATGATGAAGAGTATCATGTGAAAAATATTATCTACTAAGGGGGAGAAACATAAAGAAAAACCATAATAAGTATGTTCAGTGCTAGTATGTTGTCTTTGATGGTTTTTCACATCATGTGTTGCCATCAATGACAAAAGGGGAGATTGTTGCAAGTATGAACAAGTTGTTGCAAGGTGTTGTCATTGATGTCAATTGGTCAATTGGTTATCGACTAGTTGTTGTTGTCACGAATGTAGATTATTGACTATATATGTCGAGGATATTGAGAAAATTGTATTGAAAGAAGATTATAGGTTTTCAGTGGTTGCTCTGAGTTTTAGTTTGAGATTTACTTCTATGTATGTGGGGTTCATATATGTTGATCATTGTTGTTGGAAGCTACTATATCCATATTTTTGGTATTTGATTCATTGTACAATGCAAGTTATGTTCACTAGTTGTGAACTATTGTTTTGTGTGTATTTGGGTGAGGTCCAGGAGAAATATTGTTGGTCTAGATTTCTCTTTGGTTAAGTCTTATGAATTTCAATTCTAGAGTTAAGTTTTTATGATCATGTTGAAGAGAACTTCAACATCTGGACAGATCGTGCTTAATTGTTCTATGGATTCTACACTAGTTTTGTCGACCTTGTGTTAAACACTACCTTTGAAATTGATGAAGTGTATTGGGACCTATTTGAGTCCTCATAAAGTGTGTGTGTTTGGGTTTCCCTCATTCTAATTCCAACCTAGGATGTTTTGGTTCCTACCTAACTTGAATTTAATGATGGATGACCAACTTTGGATATGTTTCAAAGTTGAAGATGGTATAAATACAAGATGAGTTAGCGGTGAAAGAAGGACAAGAGATAAGCACAAAGAAATAGATCAGATAGATGCAAAGCAGGTGAAAATCAAGAGGATGAATATAATGTGAGTGTGGTAGATTAGTACGAAGCCTAAACATGTTGAGTTTCCAGATGCAGTGAGTTGAAGGTGGAATCTATCATTCATGAATGTCTACAAGTGGGTGAGTACATTGTGGTGGATTTCTCTATTGCATTGAGATTTTCTTCTCTCTGTAATATATCTCTTCTATCTTCTTTGTATCTTTGTGGAAACGAGCCCTCTGGGTGGTTAGCTAATAGGGAGGGGTTGGAAGAATCACTCACTGATTCCTGCTCTAGGTCTTGCTTGCAAGACCTCCTTGGTGTCTTACTTCACCACCTTAACCTTTAGGACCTTCTTCAAGTTTAGGTACCCATAGTTCTCCTGGCCAACCCCACTACCATCACAAATTCAACCTACCAAGTCAATCTTGGTGCAATTTCTATAACTCTTCCTTACCCCTTAATCTACCCTAAAGGCTCCAAACCCCCAATTTAAAGAACTAAACTTTGCAGGAGTGTGGGGGTGCCTCAAAACACTTCATTCCATCCTACTATGGTACTTGAAAGTCCACTTGACTCCATCTCTCAGTCGCTTTCACCAAACCCTCTTTTTAAGCCTAAAAAGGCTACTAGCCCTAAGAGCCCCAATTAGGTCTCCTTCTCCGAGAAAACAGGTTGGTTCTCTCAATATTTCCAAAGAACCCCCAATATTTCTTTGATATTCTTGCTTCATGTGAACATCTCTCAAATATTTTCAAGGTCTTAGGTCTCAACTATCCCTACGAAGCCCTAACTTGAAAATGAGCCAAAACTAGGTCTTTTAAGCTCTTTTCTGGCTGCTTCCAAACTGTCAAGAATTTGTCACACCAAACAGATTGATGGAGATTTCTTTTGATCACTAGGTCTTGGAAAGACTCACATCTGCCTCCTCCAAAAGGAAATTTATCAAAAACTTATCACCCCTGCAAATTATGTGCTCTGCACTCAAGTCTTCCTAGCCGGGCATCTCCCTGGCTCGCCTAGGGAAAGACTTCCACAGTGGCTCTTGTACTCACACAAACCATAAATCCTACCATATTTACACACATGGATTCTAGTCATTATTCCCAAAGGTCCGTACAATTTGTACGGTGGGAAAGTGAACTAAATCTCCATTTCCTCAAAACTGTCTGGTTCAGACCAGCAACAGTGTGGAATCAATTTTTTTTACAAACAGTGCTTGAAAATGAATAAGAGAACTAATTAATGGCACAAAAAGCTTGAAGACTAATAAATCTACATCCTACATTAGTTACAGTGCCTGTTCAATCCATTAAAGTAGCACTTCAAACGAAACTCAGAAAAACTACACACAAAACACATTGTTTTCTTGATTTCAAAAAACTTCAATCATAACAAAGATGCTTCCAACCCTGCTCTCAGGTCGAGGCACACCCTATATAGGTTAAAAAGAGTAGTTATGCCTCCCCTTGGTCGGACATGTCAGTTACAATGTGGCAAAGTTGTAAAATGTACCATTTTGCAACTTTTGCCAAATTTCTAATAAACTAAGTAAAATGAGTTTTTAAACTCATCCATCCTTTCCACTTCTTAACCAACTAATCACTACTGAGCAAGACATACTCTTAAACCTCTAACTCTAACTCAATGGTCAACATGACCTTCATGGTAAACATCAAAACAAAAATGTATCCTAGACTTCCTATTTGCCTAGTGTTTCCTAGGTGCTCCTACACCATTAGCCCTATTGGATCGTGAGTCCTGATCTGGATAGTGAGTCCTTGTTTTGGAAGTGAGCCTTTTTCTCAGGCAATGGGCCTTTTGTAATCAATTTTGATATTATCTATAATGTGAGTTAATCCTCACCGTGGTTTTTCCCTCATTGGGTTTTCCACGTAAATTTGGTGTTATTGTGTTTGTGTGATGGTTTTCAATTTTTGTAGTTGCATTTAATGATTAATCATTTTAGTAGAGTTAAGAATTGTGATTGATCTAAGTTTAGGTGAATTCCATAAAATTTTAATTTGCTACAATTGATTCAACCCCCTCTCATTTGTCTTGTTCAACACTTGATAACTCTAACTTAAACATTGCCTTAGTAAGCTTCATGTAGAGTCTTTAAAGCATCCTCAACTACCTTTGCTCCTACAATTCTTGGAAATAGGATCTTATCTAGAGCTATTTGAATATGAAATATAGCCTTAGCATTCTTTTTTTTATCCTCTCTCTTAGTTGTTTTATCATTGGTTCTAAGAGTGTTCTAATCAATCGGCTCTTAATAACCTATTTCTATAATCTCCCATAAATATTTTCCTGTAAAAAATGCCATCATCTTGATGCACCAATAATCATAATCACTTCCATTAAATTTTGGAATGGGAAGGGATTTAAAACTTGACATGATGAATTTAACCAAAAAAAAACTTGCTATAATACCAAATAAAGATTTCATATAGGCACTGTAAGAGAGGGGATTTGATATTTTAATAAAAATGGAAATTTAAATAACAAAGACCCTCAATTACCTAAAACAATTATAATCTAATTGTTTTGCTTAATATGGAATAATTAGAAAGGAAAACACATATCTATTTATGTAAAAAGACAACTTTGTAAAGTTAAATGCTTAAGAGAAAATAGGATGAAAATTGTTGAAATGTATTGGACTATAAAGAAATGGAGATTTGAGATTTACAAAAATGAAAAGTATATGCACAAAGGAACCTGTCAAATCAAGTGGATAGACTCTCAACCTTGGACATCAACAGACCTAGTGGACTACATCATGCTTTCTCTATCATCCCATCACAGTTATTTGGAAGTCGCAAAAAAATGTATGCTTCCAGATTCCAAGACACCTTAACCTGCACATAGATAGGAAGAGGAAAAATGTTGGGTGGGTGTTTAGGGTCTTGCCTCAGTCAAACCCTCATTTTAGTCTTTCGACCTCCATGGATAGCCAAATTGGGTTGGATAAAAGATAAATAAGTAAATGGTATAAGAGAAAACAAATTAGTGGAACCAACCTTGCTATAGAGGGAAAGATGCCACCAAATTAGTAGAACAAACCCTCCTTTGGAGGGAAACCCAAATAAACAAATTAGTAGAACCGACCCTGCTCTAGAGGGAAAGCCACTACTATATAAGGTATTTTGATGGATTATAAAATGTATAGCTATATTTAAATATTACAATACAAAGTAATAAATTTGATAAAAGAGAGCATTGCCAGCAATCTTGGCCCTCCTTTCTCTAATATGTATAATGGATTTGTAATGAAAGCTAATGGATGAGGCTTGGGTTCTTGAAACCATAGAAAATATAAGAGCTTGACTACTTGTAATAATGGAGATTCCAATTTCTAAGTATATTTCGAGGGATTTTGTTAACTTGAGAGTAAGAGTCTTACTTGTTTGAGAGAGAAAATCCCTTGCATGAAATGTGAAAGAGGAGATATTTGTTTGGTTTAGCAGGTAGGAAGAGTCATTACTCTTCTGATCAAGTGGTATGACATGCATCTTACACAAACCATGCAAAAGATGTGCTTTTGAATCTTGAAAATTCTTAAGACGTTAGCACATCATATAGACATACATGCATAGTGTTGTAGTCCAAGAGAATTCTACTGATCTTCAAACTTCAAGTTGATAACGTTTCGTCTTTATCAGTCATAGAGCTAGATTCTTTAAAATCAAGATATATATTTATCATAAATATCAAAATTAACATAGGCACAATGCATAAGTATGAAGTTCTAACCGTATGTAATCTCTGACACTATATTTTTCCCCCACCTTAGCAAGATTACTACTCAAGAGAATTAGCTTTGCTAAAGTAGATGATAAAGTTAAAAAAATATTTAATTTTAAAAAATGATAATGTAAACGATGTAGAATTCAATCAGGCAGGTTTGGTGATAGCCCCAATATTTGAGTTCAGTGAAATCCATGGTATTCTGTGTGAAACCCTACAAGACGTTCAATTTATTCAAAAAAAATAAAAATCCTACAAAAATTAAAACATGTTAGTTCCCCAATGTCGAAAGAAAGTACCATGAAAAGAATGATATGATAATTTATTTCAAAGGTGAAAACAATTGATAAGGAGGGGTGAATATATGGCCCCTTGTGTTTTCATTGCTTCTGACAGTGGTGAAAACAAGAAGGTTAATTCACTTGCAGAATAATTGGTGCAAAAATGTAGCAAAAAATTGACTATTTATTCAAAATTTAACTTTTTAATATTCACAAAGGGGATTTTCGTTGATTACAGAGAGAGATCACAGTGAAAATGCCTGGCAGACATGATTTCCATGCACCCAAGATCAATGAGCTCTATGCAGGGGTTGACAAAGGTGAGCTACTAGAGGAGGTATGCAATTTTTTTTTGAATTTTCATCAATTTTATGCTATTTTTTATGTTGTGGACCTCATAATGTGTGCTGGCATCCATCGGGCGCATTAGTGCTTGGCCAGTGTGTGGGAGTCCAAGATTTGCGCTTGCATCCACCTGACACACTAGCCTCTAGAGGAAGTGCTAGCATCCTTCTAGGGAGTTGGCATCTCGACAAAATTTGAAATTTTTTAAGTTGTGAGGAAGAATAGAATGTGTAGAATGTTTTTGTAGAAAAATAAAACTTTAAGATAAAATATATTATGATTTTCAGCCTCTTCCCACTATGTGTGAGCATGGTGGGGCAGCCATACTTACATTTTTGTGGAGTCACATTGATCAACTCACAGTGTCAGAGAAGACTTTCTTCATGTGTGTTGGATTATGGTAGATATTCACAATGTCTGAGATGTAGTTCCACCCTACCATGTTGATGACACTTATGGAGAGGTGGGATGCAGAGACCTCGAAATTCCATCTCGTTATAGGGGAGATGATTGTCACCCTGATAGATTGCATATTGGATTTATTAGATTTTGAGGCTACCGAGATCTGTAGCGAGCAGGTCACCATATAGGAGGATCGAGGGCTCGCTATGGTACAAGAGGCATAGCAGTATATCGTAGGTCGTTTGATCATGACAGACACTACCGGCTATATATACATTAGGTGGCTCGAGCAGGGTCACATCGCCATTCTTATCAAGTATAGAGGATTATGATGCATGATCTTGAACGTTATGTGCACCATGAGGCCATGAGCCTCATGACGTGCAAACTTCTACAGGTATGGGATTTTGAGTACATCACCTGCATGATACTTGCTGGTTACCCTAGAAATATATGATTTGATGCATCAAGGGCTCATGCGTACCCTCTTATCTGAGACTGGAGATTCAAAGATTTACTCTTTTGGAGACAGACCATCGATCGATTGCACGCACAACACTGATATCATATGGTAGCCTTTTAGAGGCATGCGGGTGTGGCCTAGCGGTGCTATACAGTTAGCTCACATGCAGTGAGACCAAAAGTTTGTAGGCAGGCACGACCAGATCATAGGGCCTTTTTATTACAGACGGGTTATACGACAATTCAGCTTAGTCCAACAAGTACCGTTAGCAGTACCCACATATGTGAGGTCACATCGTGATGTTGAGCAACCCAGATAGTGACGGGGAGGACGTGTCCACAACCCTAGATGTTGATGCTGTCGACATCATAGATGGATATATCAAATGGTAGGAGTGTGTTGGGCTAGCACCAATTTTCCCTAAGGATGCCCCTGGAGGGGAACTTGGTGCATAGAGTTTGAAGGAGGGATCCAACAGTGATGAGGAGGTAGGAGAGTAGGATGAAGGAGATGAGGAGGTAGAGAGACCTAAAGTACGATGGAGGTTGGTGCCTCAAGCAGCATCGTCAACAACCTTAGCAGTCCCAACAATTCCACTAGTTGTTGCACCCCCTTTCGTAGCTGCTACTAGACCGAGCATGGCCTCGAGTAGCGTTCCTACACCTTGATACCCACACTAGAAACCCAAGAACCTAGGTGGAAATTTGATTATGTTATATTTTATTTTTTATATGCTGTTGAATACATATGTTTTGATTATGATGACATGGTACTGATGTAGCTTATGTTTTCCTTTTTGCAGTGTTGACACGAGAGTAGTTAGACTTAATCAGTCGATTCATAGCAGATATGGTCCCGATGGTCCATCTCAAGGAGCATATGCTAGCTGCATATAGGCCACAACTCACTTCTAGATTATACATATAGATCTTTGAGCCTATAGCGTAGCTCAGGACTGCTTATGAGGAGATCTGAGTCTAGGAGGTGCAGTAGTCTATAGAGTTAGCAACTATGAATAGACATTGAGATCAATAGGCTACTGAGGTGCTAACTCTGATAGCTAAGAGAGACCTAGCCGTGACAAGAGAAGAGAGTACCAAGAGGGCATGTGGTTCTCTACAGAGCCCAGTTGATGAGATCAGTGCAAAAGTGGATAGAGCATAGAGCAGTTGCCCCACAAATCTCGGGCATCCAATAGTCCAACAACTCATGGATGATTTGGCAACGACATGGGAGTGAGAGATGACACTCTAGGAGAAGATCGTCAGATGATATTAGAGGATTACAATCAGCATCATGAAGTGTGCTAGGGCACACTCGCGATTGCTCAACTCCATTAGACAACTACCATCTTAGGGAGGAGATCCACCAACTTTGAAGGGCGCGCCCATCCACACTAATGCAGTTTTTTGTACTATATATTAATATACACATGCATAGATACACCATTTGGATGTTTTATGATACACACTTATGGTGTGGTTGATATATGTTATATTAGATGCTATCATGATTTAATCAAACAAATTTGGAGTATTTATCTAATTAATGCAAAGATGATCTAATAAAATTGCATGTGTGTAATGAAATGCAACGAGAAATATGTTAATAAAATTGAATGACATAATATAATTAACCTAAACACATGAAAATGATTATGACAATGAATGTTAAAGATTTAAAGAGAGGATCATGTAATTAACTAGAAAGAATCAAAATTGCTCATCCACTTTCAATTAACTAAAAATTAGAGTATGGACATGTAACCAACTGCCTATGATTTTGGCATGCTTCTTGCCAATAATACATACATACATATATTTGTTATTTGAGATCTATACATTAAAAAAATTGCCAAATTCTCTCCCAAAGGAACACATTCAGTTATTGTGGCACTTTGTGTCAATGCATCTACAAACTTATTTGCTATTGATTTCTTATAAGTTTATGTCATTTATGTCATGAGGCAGATAATGAAGATATATATTAATTATAACTTTCAAACCTCAAAAAAATGACAAAAATTGAAAATAGAAATGCCCCCTTCCTATTTACATGTTATTACAAAATTAAAAAAGACCCCCCTTTGCCAATTATGACAAAACCAAAAAAAAACTACCCCTTAACAAGACTTTAGATTACTTAATAATTAACTTTTAGCAAGTTTATCATATAACTAATGGTGAGTATAAGGGTAAAAGTCTAAAAATTAATAGTTCACTACAAATAACCTATTATAATATTTTAGCATATGATTTTTGTAAAGGATGCTAAAATCTAATATAATATACAGGTTATGTGAACAAATAATAAAAGCTTTAACTACAACCAAATTGTAGGGTCGTAAAAGACCGAGTCTTTGAGCATAGGGAGCCATTGGAAAGTGGTTGGGAGCTTTGAAAGGGAGTTGGAGACCAATTCAAAGGGTGATGATGACATCCTTGGATTAAATATGGAACAAAAATCTTTGACCTCTACCATTCCTTCTTTTCTATGAATTGATAACAACAAGGGCGATTTATGCCAAAAATTAGGTTGTGTTTGAGATGTGGTGCCACTAAGAGTAGAGGTTGTGTGATCTTCATGCTTTTGGCACAGGCTATGCTTCCAAATGGCTAACTATTGTAGATTTATATAATTTGAAAATGGAGAGGCTATGGGTTAAGAGGAGGGCTGCCTATATTTGCTTAGATGTAGCTAGTGAAGAAATACAACAAAGCCTCACCCTCAAAATAAAACCATTCAGGTCAGGCCTCAATGAGTGAACCTCCCATCTTTCTCGCCCAACTTATAATTTGAACAAGGTTGGTTTCTGCTCTTCTCGCTCAATTTTGTCACACTTTCTCTCGCTTGGGTGCAATTTGTTTGTTGAGCTCACTATTGATGTTGTCCCCAAATCTCTTACTATTGGGATTGTTGTGGGTTTTGTTGATGAGGATGCTTCAAAACCTTCTTCTATGGGGACTGTTGTGGGTTCACCTATTGCAATGAGTGACTCTATTTCACATTCGTTTGTTGATGTTGTGTGGACCAATAGGTCTATGGGGGGCTTTGTGTATCCTCTGAGGTGTGTAGATGTTGCTCTTATTATTTCCCTCGATAAGGAAGTATTTGAACACATTGATTTATACTCTGAGACTGCACTTATTTGTAGGTTTTGTCATTTGTGGCCTGCCCTCCCTGATATGTACCTCTAGATCTCCAATCATTGATCTCCATTAGTTGAAGGTTCGATGGAGATTTACCCTTATGTAAGAGGTTATTTTATTGTGGGGTTTTGTTCTCTTGAGGATAGATAATCAGTTTTAGACTATGATTTGTGGGAATGGGATTCTCATCCCCTGTCCATGAGGCCTTGGGTTAATTCCTTCAACACTTTGAAGGAACCCATAGATGTTGTACCCGTTTGGATAATAATTCCATATATATTCCCTTATAGTTCTAGTGCCCCTCTGCTTATGAGGGCATTGGTAATGCTCTTGGTAGGTTCTTGAAAGTGGATAATGCTTCCAAGAATTTTACTCACACCTCCTTTGCTTAGATTTTGGTGGAGATAGATTTATCTGAGGCATAACCTGGTGAAGTTGTGCTTTAGGTTAATGGTTGGTCTTGGTCTCAGCTAGTAGATTACAAAGATATTCCTTTTTGCTGCAGATGTAGTTTTGCTATTAGAAACTTGGCTCATGACTATTATCAAAACTCCCATCCTGTTTCTTCCTCCACCTGGTAGAAGAATTCTCTCTGTGAACATTTAATAGTGTACCCTACTACAAACTTGATGCAAGATCATCACTCTGGTGATGTTTTTTATGCTCATTTTGATGTTAAGAGTCTTTGTTGAGTTAGTGTAGATCTTAGGAGGTCCATTGGGATTATGTCTAATGGTTTAGGTTGTGTAAATATTCCTAGAAATTCAAGTTTTGATTTTCCCTCCAAAAGTGCAAATTTGAATTTCAAAGGTGTTTTTGGATTGTTGAAGGGTTGCGGTTTGTTCCTCAGCTTTATTTTTGAGTTTTTTTGAGACTAATAAGGTCTTAGAAGACCATGACTGACCTTGTAAGGTATCTTTTCACGTTTCTTTTAGTTTAGGTTGTGTAAAAGTGCATATTTTGCAAGTTTAAGGTAAAAGGACATTAGGTTACTTTAGATTTTGATGGAAAATACATGAATTTTGATGGTAAATGTTTTTTAAAGTTAATTCACATTGATTGAATGAGAAGGTACACTCCAAGAAGTTGGAAAGGAGTTTTTGGATGAAAATACCTTGCTTCTGCACCATTTTGGGACAATTTTCAGCAATTATATTATGAAAAAAGCCTTGTACAACCCTATATGGAGCTATGTTAGGTTTTTGAATGGATGAGATGATAGATTATTTTTTTGAGAATCTAATGCAATTGGTTTGGTTTTATTTCATGATGTTTTGACCAAGTTATGGCAAAAACACTACTAACTACCCTGTCACAGAGCTAGGGTTTCCAATGAGAGGAAGAAATTCATAAATTTTGTTTGCACAGTTGAAAATTCATGAAAATTAGCTTGGAAACCTTCATCAAGTTGCTAGTCAAGTTTCTACCAAATTTGAAGTCCTAAATCAATCATATGAGTGAATTATGTAGGTCTGTGTGTGTGCACTATCCTTAAAACTATCAAAACCCTAGGTGTCTTTGGGGGTTTAGCAAAAACCATAGTTCTTGAGTTCACCACAACTGAGTGAGGGTTTGTTCAAAGAGGCCTTGTGGAGTGTGTTGAGGGTTTGAAAAGTATAAGAATGTATATGAATGAGTGTAGATACAAAACACCTCAATTAGGTCTTTCTTGAGGGTCTGAACCTAGAAAGGAAAGATTGTAGAAATATTGCAAGGTAGGGTTTGAAACACCTTCAGGAGATTCAATCCCATATAAAAACACTTGCTCTTGTCTTTGCGTATCCCTTTGCATCATTATTGGTATCAGATCTAGGTTAAGCCAAGAAAACAAATACAAGGGTTAATTATCCAAAAGGAGAAAAATGCCTCCACGACTCAACATTACTGAAAGGGTAGTAGAAATAATAGCAACACAATTGGGAGAAGCCCTTGCTAGAGAAATGAGGGAATCAGATTCAGTTTGGACGCAAGACTCACTACAATGGAAGCTAACCAAAGAAGAGGAATGGTTACAGGGGATATGAGTGACCAAGAAGAAGAAGTGGTGAATGAAGCACCTCAAGAAGAACCTCAAGAAGAGAGGGTTGCTGATGATGTGAGGATGGAAAGATTGTTGAAGGCAGTCAAGGGTGAAGGAACGAAGGTGAAGATTGAACTTCTAGTATATAGAGGTAGTTTTAATGGTGAAGAACTCCTTGATTGGATAGGGGAGTTGGACAAGTACTTTGAGTTTGATGAGGTACCTGAAGAGCAACAAGTAAAGTTGGATGGGACCAAGTTGAAAGGTCATGCATTCCTATGGTGGGATTATGTTTAGGAAAGGAAAAGAAAGGAAAATCCAAGATTACTTCTTGGGATAGGATGATTACCAAGTTGAAGGGAAAATCCATGTCTAGTGACTACATGAATCAATTGTATAGGAAGTCGCAACTTGACACAAAAAGATATGGGAGTGAAAGAGTACACTAAATAGTTTAATAAGTTGAGTATCAGATCAAGAGACATGGAGGATGAAACTGACAAGATTGCAAGATACCATAGTGGATTGAAGTATAGCTTACAAGATGAGTTGAGCCTTATAAGCCCCATGACACTTGAAGAGTGTTATCAACTAGCCTTAAAGGCTAAGGAGAAGCTGAATAGGAGGCAAAAAAATAAAATAGAGGTAGATGAAGGACTTATAGAGGTAGAGGTGGGGGGTTATGAGGTGGAGGGGTGGAGGGGGAGGTGGAGGTAGTGGGGGAGGAGGTGGAGGTGTTATGAGGTGGAGGGTGGAGGGAGAGGTGGAGGTGGGGGGTTATGAGGTGGAGGGGTGGAGGGAGAGCCAAAGGTGGAGGGGGCTAAGGAGGTGGATTAAGGATATAATTAATATTGCTCAAGTTGATCCATGATCTATATAAGTGAACCTACATTAAATTACAAGAAATAGTTAAATTTTAAACGTACATGAATTTGTTTAAATATGATACATACATATACATACACACATACATCATTCAACTTGAGCATGTACATACCAATTTCAAAATTTAAGATACATGTTTAAAATAAAAATACGGATGTACAATGCATCCATACATCATTCAACTTGACCATACATACATATAAATTTCAAAATGTAAGATCTAAGTATGTAATTTTAATACATGTACATACTTAAAAATAAACTTTCAAAACATACACAAAAAGCTCATTTATGTCTAAGGCATGTAAATTAAAAAAAAAATCATTAATGTGATGTGAAATCTCAGTAAAAATTACATTAATTTATTATGAGAAATTATGATGCCTTAAGGGGTCCTCGTAGGATGGCTTAAGGGGTCGTAATAGGATGGATTAAGGGGGTCTATGAATTAAGGTCCTAGGACAAAACGATGGCTTAAGGGGATAAAATTTGGTGAAGTTTCCCAAGGAAACTAAATTTCATTAAGTTAAAAATATATACTATTTTTAAAATGTACATTTAGGAGGTAATTAATAACATATGGTGGCTTAAGGGATCCTAAGTATCTAGTTTTAAAGGGATCTATGGCTTAATTGCCTAGGAAAAAATGATGACTTTAGGTTTTAGGGTTTAATCCCCTTAAACCATTCAATATAAATGACCTAATTGAATACTAATGAAAAAATCCATAAAACTCATTTATGTCTAAGGCATGTTACAAATGAAAAAATAATAATTATTAATGTGATGTGAAATCTCATGAAAAATTACATTAAATTAGGAGAAATTATGATGGCTTAAGAGGTCCTCGTATGATGGCTTAAGGGGATCCATGAATTAAGGTCCTAGGAAAAAATGATGGCTTAAGGGAATAAAATTTGGTGAAGTTTCCCAATGCAACCAAGTTTCATTAAGTTAAATACATAAAGTAAGGAGTTGTTTTGATTCAACTATCTATATAAAAATTAATGATGATAACATTGTGATAGTAGTTTTTTACATTGATGATCATGTTTTGATTATGAGGGAAAAAAAGGTTTTGAATGGAACCAAAACCATTTATAATAGGTTTTGTATGGGCCCAAAACCATAAATAAGTAGGTTTTGATGAGGACCCAAAACCCACACAAAGAAGAACAAGTTGCTCAAGAATACAACAAAGACAACCAGTAGGAACTCAGTAGTAGATCACCAAATAAACAACATGATAACTCAAAAATGCACCACATAGAAAATATTTTAATGGGAACCTTAAACAAAACACAAGAAAGAATTACAGTGGAACTTGAAACATAGAACCACTTGAGATGGCTAGGAAACCATCATCCTATAACAACTAGACTGTAGCATAAACCATATCAACAATACTGATTGAATCCAATCTTCCCACCTCAATAGGAGAGTTAAAAATAAGAGTAAAACACTGAACAACCCTAGCTTTCACATGGAACTATTCAACCCAAAACACCAACCCAACCTTTGCCTCAATAGGAGGGGGCTCACCTATATAGGAGAGGAAGAAATGAGGTCCTTTCCCATAGAACATAGACCTTCCCACCTGATCCATAACCCACCTCTTCACCTCAATAGAAGAGGGCTCCACCTCCAAAGAAGATCATAACTGTAGCAACCGTAGGGAAGAAACTACACCCATAGAAAGGAACAACACAACAACCTTTGGCATAACAGTAAACTAGAGAACTGATGAAAAAACAAAGCACTCCTCAACCAACAACTTTGAGAGTTCTAGAAACATTTGAGCCAAAAGCCAAAAAATTTGAAGGAGCTAAACAATCTGAACCAACACACATCCATCTAGCACAAATAACTTTAGGACCCAAATAGAGAAAAGCATAGAGCTCAACAAACAAGACTGGTAGTAAGAAGAGCAATCACCCAATAGAAAAAAAAACAAGAAACCATGGCAACCACAACAACCCCAAACCACTTTAGCATCTCAAGAAACATGTCCAACAAAGAAGAAACGAGGAGGGAAGAGAACCACTCCACCAAAGCCATCCCTAACTCATAGCACCAACATAAACACTCCTTATCAGAGCCATAAAAAGAAACATTTTTGCAACAAAGTAGAACCCGGAGCAAAGAAGAGCCATAGGGACCCAAGAGAAGTAGGACAAGGCAAGGAAAGCCTCCAAGCAGAGAGAGTAGAGAGATGAAAAGACAATGAATAACAACCTCCAACCCTACATACCAGTTAGGGTATGAAACATGCCAAAAACTATCCATAGACAACTCCACCAGAGGCAAGCCAAAAACCTTAACCCACATCAAATCTAAGTAGAAACGAAGAAGCACAACCCCAAAGCCACTGTGAAGGACTCAAAACACAAGAATAGCAGAAGAAAACAATGCCACCCCCAAAACCAATCGATTAGCTTCCAAAGAAGCACAACCTGACCAAGTCTCCAAAAAAGGACCACTGGAACCCATGAATAGGTGGTAAGGAAAGCCAACAAGAGGAGACATCAGGGAGAAGGAAAAACCATGAAGCAACACACCCAACCCAACATGCCAGTTAGGGTCTACAAAGAGCCATCAACTCTCCACCGCAAGCCTCAACAAAAGAAAATCAAGCCCCACATCCAATGCCCAAGCAGAAGCCTTAGGGAAGCACAAGACTAGGGTCGTATCACCAGAAAAACCAACAACACCAACCACCAACGAAATCCTCATCCTCATCATCTACACCATCCTCTGCAACATCCTCCTCGCTCTCGCCTTCACCTGCATTTGAATGCATTGCTCTTGCCTTTCCATTTGGAAAAGAGTTTAATTTTCAGTTTGTGTTTGTTGATGATCATATTATCATCAATATTGAAGCCAAATAAATTCATTAAACATATGCATTATTTCTTGATAATTTTTTTGACAACTTAAAAATGTTATATATATGTATCACAAACTACTTGTATATCAAAATAATTCTAAAAAAGTTCAAAATGTGTGAATTAATCCATCATCTACACCTCTAAAAATTAGAATTGAAAAAAAAACCAATTAAAAAGTCAATACAATATTAATTAATAGATTATTTAATATTTCTTACTAAATTTTGGTCTCATCATTATACTATTTTTTTTTCTTATCATCAAATGAAAACCCCAACATCAAAATTCAATAGCATCATTGTGTTTTCACCAGCGTCATCATTTTTCTTAGGTCTTAATAAAGTGTTGTGGCTCTCTGTTGGATCTCATCATATCTCTTTGTTTTCCTTTTCAGAATAAAATTGTTTCCTCTCCTCTTGCCATCATTGATGCATGTCTAATTCCACATCAATGGACCTAATGACATCAACAAAATTTTGCATATTAGATGCAAAATGCCTCAAAAGTGGTGGAATCACTTCTTCATTTTGAATAGCATTAATTTTCTCTTGAATGGATCTAACATTATCATTGATCCATGCTCACAAGCGAGCCTCATCGGATCTAGGTGGTGGAGGTGGGGGGTTATGAGATGGAGGGGGTGGAGGGGGAGGTGGAGGTGTTGGTGGAGGGGTGGAGATGGAGGCTATGGAGGTGAAGGGGGTTGAGGAGGTAGATTGACAATATCATCAATATCGAATTGATCCATGATCTATATAAGTGAACCCGCGTTAAAAATTATACAAAATTAATAAAAAATTACAAAATTACAAGAAATAGTTTAATTTTCAATGTACATGAGTGTTTAAATATAGGATATATGTAATGGTATGTGCAGGATCATGATGGGCCAAAAAGTGGTGATATGATGGGTATGTGTAGGGTATGTAGTAACTAATTTTTTCTTAACCCAAAATTAATGAAATGAAAAGGGTTTTTAAAGGATATTCTCAGCTTTCCATCAATATAAATTATTCTTTACTTTGAATTTAATAAATTTAATTATTATTCATTTTCTATTTGAATTATGACTAAAGTCCTAATTGATAGGCTAACTGAAAAACATCTATAACTTTCAAACAATATCACATTTTTTTTGAAATATGTGTCACATTCTATGTTTCACATACTATAGGATTAAAAAAAAAAAATTGAATTTCATGAAGTGTTGACTAGGTTAAGGTAGTCAGACATACAAGTTTTTATATTTTTTAAAAGTTGTAATAAAAAAATCATAATTAATTATTTTCTTCGAAACAAATTACAAAAAAATATGAATCACATCGGGACATGAGTCCTCTACTTATATCTAAAATATTATAAAAAAATATTATCATTTTATTATGGTTAGGGTGGTCAAACATACACCTACTTCTTATTTTTTTCGCTGAAATTTAAGTACTACTGCATTGAAATTTAAAATTTTCACCAAACATATTTTATTATTTGTTAAATAAACCTAGTAGTTTAGAAACTACATTCAATTTTCTACAGATTCTATTCTTACATATTTTTGAAATAATATAGATAACTTATTCAAAATTTTATGTCATGTTGCCTCACTCTGATTTTTCTAAATTTTTCGCCACTTAAGGGTCTATTTTTTCCATGATGATCCTACACATACATTCATCATTCAACTTCAATGGATTAAGGGGTCCTTGTAGGATGGCTTAAAGGGATCTATGAATTAAGGTCCTAGGATAAAATGATGGCTTAAGGGAATAAAATTTGGTGAAGTTTCCCAAGGCAACCAAATTTCATTAAGTTAAATATATATTATTTTTTAAAATGTATATTTAGGAGGTAATTAATAACATATGATGGCGTAAGGGGTCCTAAATATAGTTTTAAGGGGATCTATGGCTTAATTGTCATAGGGAAAAATGATGGCTTTAGGGTTTAGGGTTTAGGATAACAGGATGGCATAAGGGGATCTATGAAGTAAGGTCCTAGGAAAAAACATTTGATGGCTTAAGCTAATAAAATTTGGTGAAGTGCAAGATAGTGCTTCTAGCTTTAACTATTTTTTTAACATCAATGTCAAACTAAATACACGGTAAATCATGAAGAACTATATTTCTCAACTCTATGTGTTTACTATACTAATATATTAAAGGGTTATCAAGAGGTTGCAATGTTCTATAAAATTCTGATTTGTTGAGCTACTCATGATAGAACTAATTTGTTAGTTGCATTTTGAAACATAAAAGGCTTCCAAAATGAGTTCCTTCCAATTACCTTACACCATTTACTAGGGGGAAGTAGAGAAGCAAGTTAAAACATAACAAGCTTTGCAATAACTCATTTGACCTACAAATACCTTTTCATGTCATTACTCAATTTTTTTTGGCTATGTAGTTATGTAAAATCTAACTATTCACATTCAATTGGAAATAAAATTTGATAATTCACCTCAACTATTTAATATTTTTTCTACAAATTATACTGTAGTGTCGAAAAATGTCGTCGGTGACATTTTCACACTTGCTTGGGCCCTCCTATAAAACTAAGCTTAATGTTGCCTAGACATAGTGTTGTAATGTGTTAATACACTCACATTAGGTCTTGGGCCCTTGTAAACTAAATAAACTTAATTGTACCTTATCTAGAGTGTTGTAAAGTGTTGTAACACACTTTCACACTTTTCTAAGGTTGTCATTAATAATTGGGATTTCTTATGCTTTAATTGGCCTTATTTTGCATCCACAAGCCCCATTTAATGCATCTTTTGGAGGACAATCCTGACACAAATCAACATCCAATCATAATTTAGGTGTTTTTAGGTTGTGTGGCCTAGATTTAGTGATTTGGGACTCATACGCCACATTGGGCGTATGAGTCCCACCTAGGGTTTTGGGTCTCGATCTGGAATTTACACATTTCTAAGCATTTTTGAAAATGGTCCCATAAATTATGCCTAATGGGATTCATACGCCACCTTGGGTGTATGAGACCTGTGTCGCCCAAAATCAAAATTAATTCAAATTCTTGGTGGGATTTTATCCTCCTAGATATGATGTCGGTTTGTAGTGTTGCAATTTTGGGAAATTTGGTATAATTAAGTATAAATACAAGGTTCTTTCACTCATTCTCACCTAAGACTTTTGTGATCTAACATTCATAATAGCAAGTTTGAGTTCACAAGAGAATTCAAGTATTTACAGGAGTATTCAAGAGCATTCAAGGGATGATTATCAAGTTTTTTAGAGCATTCTTCAAGAATCAAGTATCATGTTAAAGTATTCATGCATCATGTTTTATTTTTGAGCTAACAATTGTGATGTAGGGTTTCATGATTGAAGCGAGTGTTCAATTCAAGATCTATCATATTCAAGTAAAATTCCAGATCTACATTCATTGGAGCTATTTCATACATGTTTGCAACACTTTATTGCTAGGGTTTGGTGAGTTGCAACATCACATCTTGTTCATTCATCATTCTCTTTTCCTATTTCATTTCATTTCAAGGTTTGATTACCAAAATAGGGTTTGACCAAGGAAAACCCCTTTCCACTAACAAAACAACATTTTTCTTTCTTTAGTGTGTGATTCACAGGTCTAGGTTGAAGACACATTGAAGATAAAGTTTGGAGAAAGTTGTCAAAGTTGTCACCTTGCCTTGGAGATTCTTGGAAGACTTCTACAAGTTACAAATCAGGGTTTTGGATCTGAAAAGTCAATTGGAAAAGATAGAGTAGATATTGAGAAGCAGATTTAGGCTTTGAAGTTTCAAAAAACCCTAGCTAGACTGATACACTAGTTCTAGCGTATGAGTCCTAGTATAGGTAATTTTCTAGATTTTTGTAGTTTTAGACACCCTTTTTCTAGATTTCAGTTTCTACCTAGAAACCCTAATCTTGGACTAAATTGCCCAAATTGGCATATGAGTCCTAGAAGGCTTTAAAATTAGTGTTTTTTAGCATTTTAGAACTTCATCCAGTCTTCATCAAATTTTCAGGTGCACACATTTCATATTGTAGCTTTTTGTTATGTTTTATATGTTTTTCTAGGTCATTTAGTGAAATATTGCATTGCATTAGGTTTAAGTATTTGGACTTGCATTTCATTTGTCTTTCCAAGCCCTAGCTTGGTGGTGAACCCCTCATTTAGTGTCCAATCATACCCTAGGATAGCCCTATTTCAAGATCTCTTTCTCCATTGCATATCTTAGATTGAGACCTCTAGGTTTTTCCTTGAGTGAAAGTGTAGAAGATTGTTGTTCTATCTCCCAAGCATAGAACCCAAAAAAAATTCTTCCTTTAATTTTGGTGAACTTGCATTTAGAACATTATAGTTCTAATTTGGAGTGCATTATCATCTTAGACCTTGCTTGTATTAAATTTGTATTAGGGTTTGCATTGGTTAATAATTGGCATTCTAGGGTTTCTAAATTTTGCATTAGTGAAAGTTCATTTAGGTTGCACTTTTTGCATCTAAAATCATTGAAAAACATATGAAAATTGCATTTACATTTAGTTTATAGTTCATACAACATAAAAAGCATAAAAAACATTTAATTTTTTTTGAAATTTTGGAAAAAACCCTTATTGGGACTCATACACCCACCTAGGCGATTTAGTCCCAATGGAGATTCTGCACTACATTTTCCAAAATTTAAAACTCTGTTTCTGTACTCTTGTTTGTTGTTGTTACCTTTTTGTTTCAGTTTCCAAAGTTTTTGTTATATTTAGTTCATTGTATTTATCTTACATTGCAATCACATCCATCTTGCATTTAGTATCCCTTGCATGAGCATTTCCACTAGGTGTCCTATTGCTAAAACTTTAGTGAGATGAAGCTTGAGACACATGTCATCCCATGATAGCATAATCGTGGTGGATCTTGAGTTGTCTAGCTCTTTCACTACTAGTGTTGACACTAGTTCACTAGGTATGGATCATACCCTTCACAATTCCTTACCTTCAAGTAGTGTTGACACATGTTGTAATGCCCTGCCAGGGAACCCAAAGAACAACACATAAAATAACAAAATGACCGAACAAATTTAAAAAAAAAACCATTCGATTACAACTTAAGAACATAAGTATGTCATAAAAAAATACGTTCTCAGGGTTCAATGACAACGTTACTTAACAATTGCAAGTAAACATCACATTACTAAACCACGATACAAAAAGCATAAGGATAAACTATATTCCAAATGAATGATAAAATTACAAATCATGATGGAATCAAGTTACATTCAGAATACATCAAGCGAGATCATGATACATCTCCTAACATCAAAATCATAATACAATAAAGCCTCATATAACTATCAAGATAGTATACAATATGAATGTCGATCATGTACAACCATCCATCTCATTCACAAGGATGCTCAGTGTCCAACTCCATAAACAAAGAGAATCCAAGAACCTGTCAAGAACAATCTCGTCTTGAGCTGCATAACCTGCAAGGGGACCCAATGGAGGAAAAAACACATTCCTCCCAACCATGTGGTACCCCAAGGTCCACTCCCTCCGTGCTAGGAGATAATGCCAGGTCCACTAAGGTAATAAAAAAAAAGACAAAACATAACATCACATGGCTGACAATAACATCACAACATAATGAAATAACAAAATCAAACCATAGTAATCACAACATATGCTTCCAGAGACAACAACAATACAACAATTAACTCTATACAAGAGACTATAAACATGCTTTAGGAAAGAGTGTCATCACATAGTTATCCTAGGTTACCCTAGTGAATCTTCTTAGACTACTGACCCTCATCTAGAGTTACCCTGGCAGTCTCTACCGATTCCCAACCCCTAAACAAACTCATGTGGAGTCGAATTACCTTTCAAGAAGACAAGGTAGATGACCAAGCCATTCCAGATCTTCTCAACCTACCCTTAATCTATACAAGCATTAAGGCACTAGGTGAGGCATTCAAATTATCTTATTCATATTATGATTATCACCCAACCCTGTGTACATTAAATTAGGTTTTCACTGGATTAACTACTTTTGGTAGGTTACCTTGGTAACCTCTTAGGGTTCTGGCCCCTAACGAAAGCCACTCTTCCTATAAGAAAAAACAAGATCTCATAACATATATGATAGCCAACATGCACAAATCAGAATAGGGTATGATCACATTTTATCCATGACACAAAACATCATGTACTCTCATTCACCGCATAGGAAACATAACAACGTGCATGACCTGACTTAAACAAGTCCTATACAAGAATTGTGATACTCAATTAACTCAAACAATTCTTTAAAGAACATACAAGTCTCAGGAAGACACAAGTTCTAAATACTTAACATTCCTTCACATTTAAAACTTTTCCAATATATATTCCCCATTCACTTCAAGATATTTAAACAAAATATTCAATAGTCATTTATTTCAGACCGATTTTAGACTTAGCTATTACAAATCAAATATTTATTATAATGGTTATTCAAAACTACAATTATAATCATAATCGATCATAGCTAAAACATTATCTTCTAAGTATGCACATGCATATATCCTTTAAATAGAAAACTCCACTCAGTTGATTACCATTTAAATAATTCCAAATTATAATAAAATAAATTAACATAAATAATGATTTCAATTAACTTCAAACACAATATGAATTTACAAACAAAAATAGATATTTTCGTTATCATTTAAATCAAATGACAATTAATAATCAATAAATTGTTACTAAACTAGAGAATTAACAAATCATTAAACATGTAAAGATTACAATAAACTCAATAGATTTAAAATATCAATGATTTATAATATTTATTGTGAAACTCAATTATTTGCAATATTGACTCCTACAGAAGGAACAAACTACCAAAAAAATCATTCCTAACTTAATTGCATGGCATAAATAATACTATGGTTAAAAATTTTCACTGGAAGTTACAAATTACTTAGGAAATCTTGGTGCACAACAACAAACACCAAGTTTATTGAATGATCACAATAGAAACAATGAAAAGGAAAAATGAAAAATTACCGATAGAGATTAAGAAATAAATAGAGGTAAGATCAATGTGTGACTTAATAGGTAGTTGAAGGCACATGTGATGCCACTATTACCTCTTCTCAAAGGTGTGAGAGAGAAGACTCAACCTCAGATTTAAATACTAACATTCGATAACTAATTCAATGAAATTTTAGACACATATATATTCTAATTTCTATAAGCCAAATATTATCGCTATTGATAATGGAGTTAACTAGATTCTAGGTCATCGAATTCCTTAGCTCGATTACTCCAGCATTTCAATTTTCTAAATGAACAGACCAAGATAGATCTACAAATTGATAAGCAAAGGACGATTTAAGAGATCAAAGTTGAAGACTCAGGTAATGTCTCAGTTTACAAAACAATCATTACCACATAAATTGGAAAACACATGGATCAAAACAAGGAAATACGCCATGCTGAGGGAATTTTTTTAATTTTTTATTATGATCAAGTGCTTCAGTTATGACAAGTTGACAATGGAATCAAGAAGATTATTTAAACCTCTACAACATTCTATTTTAAAGTGTTGCAAATGCGATAGATGCCAATAAAATAAGGGAGGTGTTCTAAACCTCTGCAACCTTCTATGTTCAAGCGCTGCATCTATGAGAGGTGCCAATAGAATTAGAAAGGTTATTTAAATATATACACCCTACCATGTTCAAGTGCTACCGCTGAGATAGGTTGCGTATGGAATCAAGGAGCTTATTTAAGCATCCACTCCCTTCTATGTTCAAGTGATGTAGGGGGGACACATTACTAATGGAATCAAGGAGGTTAATTAAACCCTGCCAATATTTTAGTTTCTGATGCTACAACAAAAAGAGAGATAATAAAATAGAAGGAGATCAGAAAATTGACTGAGGAGAAAGCATTGGAAACCCAAATTGAGTATACAAGAAAAGGGCTAACGTAACTTCAAATTTAAAACAAGGCAGATTCCTCCTTAAGATAAGAAGTTTACAAATCTAAAGCATTCAACAAATATGAAGTAAGATATGTATTCCTGACTAGAATTCAACAATGAGAGGAGAGGGGGCAGTGGTAAAAATTTATAAAGGATTTCCATTACAAGGAAATTAATGTCAGCTCAATACTGTTGTCTAAGGAATCGCTGGCAACACCAAACAAACTCATTAAAAAAAAATAGTGAAGACATTTCTACATTTTCTAACACAAATATATTTGTAGATTTGTAGATTTTATCAAAAACCATTTTAAACATGAGCGTTTCCAAATAAATTCTTCTACTAAACTTCAAATTCGATTGGGTAAATCTTTCCAGAGCAAACAAAATACAAACATTATGTTTTTAGAAATTTTACGCAAGAATTCATAAAGCAAAAGAAGAAAACCTAGTTTATAATCCCAAATCCAATCGAAGATAGAAGCCAAATACAATAAAACTACAAATATTTATTTTCCAAAAGCACTGATTCCTTCAAAAACTACTGTCTTCAAAACTTTAAACCAGAAAATACAGAGAAGAAGCTTTTCCAAAAACTATAGTTAAAGTTTTTCTTCCCAACTATTCCAAAAAAATAAATTCTCGTGAATGAAATTGCACCCCAAAAGCTTTTATTCCAATCCAATTAACTAATAATTTCCAAACTTAACTCACAGGCAGCATACAATTCCAAATGATCATTCAGTTCAAACTAAATAAACACTCAAGACAACATCTCTGACTTAAAGTCAAGTTTTGAGATATTTTCACATCTCTAGTTGAAACAACAATTTGATGTTATCTACTTTTTCAAACATTTTAAACTTGCACAATAAATAAATATTCTATTAAATGCAAAACTAACAATTATATTTAAATAAATAAATAAATATATATATATCGTTTAATTAATTTAATTAATCAAACCCTTTTAAAAACAACATTACAATTTCAATTATTAAAATATCTAAACATCAATATTTTAATTTAACATTTCAATATTATCAATTAAATCAGTGACTAATCACTAAACCATTAAACTAACCAATTAGTGAATTTCCAACATGACAAAGACAAGAATGACATGATGGAAGCAAACAACAAAACGACAACGATGGTGATAAATGAATACTCATTCAATGAAGAATGATGGCTAATGACGAACCTGTCACTATCTCTAAAACAACATATTTCCATTGGGTCAAGGCACACTCAGACCTAAAAAAGCAGGTGAAGTTGATGCCTGACACGTGCAAACAACATCCAACAACACTGTTAAACATATCATCATAAATCAACAATCACACCGTGAAAGAGAGTTGCAACATAGTAGGGTACTCACGAGTGAGTTATGCTACACTATCTCCTTCACCAAGACCAACATATAGTACCACATCATCATAAATACACTAAAACAACTACCAATAGTTCAGAGTCACATGTGAATCAAAGTGCAGGAACTGGAGGGGCACTATAGTTGACACTAGTTCAATAGGTATGGATCATACCCTTAACAATTCCTTACCTTCAAGTAGTGGGATGCATGTTGAAACAATGGTTGCTAGTATTCTGCAAGAAAACATAATCCAAATTCATGAAGATTTAGAAAACCTACAAAATAAAGGAAGTATAGAGAACATTTCAACTACCGCTATCCCTACCATAGATAACATTCATCGCATGCTTGAAAGTGAAGATGGACTTGACCTAGTAAGAAAAATAGTTCAAATATTTGGAAAACAATTCCCCTCAAACACTAGTTGTCCTTTACCTAAGAATAATGTCACAAGCCAAGGAGGAATTCCTCCTCCCACAACAATTTCCTCTATTCCTACCTATACCAACCCTCAAGTCAAAACATTGCAACTAACTAGTAATGTGATCCCTTCCTTAGGTATTTCCGCTAGCATCCCTAGTACCTTTGTGGCATCGCATGTCATATCTCCTACCACCTTACCACCTATAAGAATACCATTCACACAACCTTTAAACACATACACCCCTCCACCATATTGACCTCAATCTCACAACACAAGCAATGACCCTCTCATAAACCAACTTTTCCAAATTGTTTCATCATTTCAAAAACAAGTTTCCACTATCAGTGAAAATCAAAATGGTCCACCTACATATTATGTCAAAATAGTCCTTTTTCCTTGGAGATATTGCGAACACCGATGCCACAAGGTGTAGAGGTGCCTATATTTGATTAATATGGGGGGAAAGGATATCCTTCTAACCATGTTTTCACATACACTACTTTATGCAGTGATTTTGTGCTTAATGATAAACTCTTGGCTAAACTTTTCCCTAGGTCCTTGAAGGATACTGCCTTAGAATGGTTTTCTTCATTACCAAACAACTCAATTCATTCATTCAATGAAATTGTTGAAGAATTTACAAACCATTTCCAAGTGCATATGACTCCTAAGATGACCTTAGCCGATTTGATGAGATGAAAGCAAAATGAAGAAGAAAAGATTACTGACTTTATTTCACGCTATCAATCGTTTTATTCTCAAATCAATGTAAAGATTCTTGATCCTCACCTTCAAAATATGTTCATAGAGAATTTGAAAAGATACAACATAAACTTACCATGATAAAATTCCCCTCCTTCATGCACTTGTGTATTGCCCTCTATGATTATCAAAACTCGGTTAGTAGTCGTGATACAAAATCCACCTCTAGAGCTGAACTTAGAAATCCGAGTCCACAAACCAAAACAATTACCAACCTGTTAGAAAATAGAATAAAGGTTTCCTCCAAGTAAATCCCCCTCAAAAAACAAATCTCAATGTCAATACCCAAGTAGCTACCATAAAAGCAATGATACCCTTTAACTATGGGGATCTGAAAAGATAATTCACTCCCCTACCCAATACCCTTCATAACACAATGTCATAACTTTAAGAATAACAAATGATTACCTTGCCTCTTGTCAAAACACCCAATCCTAATAAGCCTTTACCTCCAAGCTTTAGATCAAATGCTTATTTCCATTATCACTGAAAAAATGGACACGATACGAAACATTGTAAGCGTCTCAAACATCTTGTGCAAGATCTCATTGATTCTGGTTGACTTTCCATTGGAGGTGTTAATGATCAAGGAATTAAGTTTTTTTCCCCTCCTAACCAAAATTTGTAAATATTTACCAAACCCGTGTCAAAGCATAATATTTCATTTGTCAAAGCCAGTGAAACTACAAAGATTAATGTGATGAATGTTGAAATGGATGATGAGAACATAGATACAATTCAAAAAAGTCCTATGGATACTAATCAACAAGAAGAAAATCCTATCTATGGTTTGGTTGCATTGGTCGAAACTCAAAATCGTAAGGGCCGAACTAAAAATCCTCTTGAAATTGCTTTCTCTTCTAAAGATATACTTAAAAATGCACTCGATGGTCCTTTTTACATAGTCGACTAAATCTATGATAATCCCACTAATGGGATATTAATAGATCTTGTCTGTGGAGAGAATGTGATCATCGATGAATTCTTACTTCTGCATGAGCTCTATCAAGAAATATATGACAAACCAAAAGCATAGATTAATACTATGATCAGGTGAAAATATATGTTAGAAAATGAGCAACATACAAAAGAGTGCAAACAACAAATATAAACACCCTAAAACTCAAGATGGGCCTAGTTGGATTAAAAAAAAAAGTAAAGATAACAAATGGAGCTGATTTACCTTGTCTTGAATCGATCCTTTGGTTGGCCCTTGATTTTTGATGTGGTGTATGTTCCTTGTCTTGAATTGATCCTTTGGTTGGCCCTTGATTTTTGATGTTGTGTATGCTCCTTGGATGGAAAAATATGCAAGTGTGGGATGCAAGATGGATAAGGGAATGGATGGAAATAGATGCAAATGCAAGTTTTTGGCTAAGTATGGCTCAAATGAAAAATTTGCAAGAGTTTGGTTAGAACAATGATCTCCAAAAAATGAGAGAAAAAAGGGGGTATTTATAGAGAATTTTGGATTCTCTAGAGAAATGGATGGTTGAGATTAAACCAACATGGCCAAGATGTAGGGCTATGGTGAGTTGAGAACTCAGAAGCCCTCACATCTTGACATGTGGCATGTGAAGTGGCTTGAGAAAGATGATGTGGAAATGAGTTGGAAGGAGAGTACATGCCATGGAGGTACTACATAGTACATTGGGATTTGGACAAGATCTCCTCATAAATGAGGTCCTTGTCACCATGTGGGTGAGAGAACATGTGAGGAATTAAAAATTCCTCAAATATCCACATGGGAATGAGAGAAAGAATTTAAAATTCTTTGAAATGCATTGGGGCATTAAATATGAAATAAAAATTCACATGGGGAAAGGGGTGCCTTCTCCAAAAAGAGAAAGTATTTAATAGGGTTGACTTAGGACACATTCCATAAATGACATGGAGATTAGGTTGACCTAATTAAGTGATTAAGGTTGTGCAAGTACTTGATTAGACAAATTAATGACATATTAGAGGCAAGTGGGAGAAGGGGAAGAGTTCACATGTGGCTTGATGTGACAAATCAAAGATCACATGGAGAAGAGAAAAAAGAATTTAATATTACTTAGAAGGATAAAAGGAATTAAAAATTTCTTGAGAGGGTGATTAGGCTAGTTAATGAAGGATTAAAGGAGGGTTAGGTTGCTAAGAGAGATTAGAGGCCAACTTGCAAAAGTTGGAGGATGTGACACATCCTAATCAAGGATTAGGCATGTGCACATCCCTAATGATGAGATTAGGAGAACAATTAGGATTAAGAAAAGGATGTGACATGTGAGGAATTAAATAAATGTCATATTTATTTAATTCATTTGATGAAAAGGAGGATTAAAGAGATAAGGTATTTATTTATTAATTAAATACCTTAGGGATTTGGTAGAATTAAGGATATTAATTAAATAATAGCAATATTACTTAATTAATGCAAATAAGGGGATGCTTAGATGAAAGGGGATAAATTTGGATAAATTAAGTGTCCAAATTTAGGTGTCTACAAATACACATAATGGTTTCACTCACCCTACAATGGGATCAATCACCTTACCTTTACAAGTAGGACCAAAAAAATTAGATGTCTCATTATCCATCATATCGACGCTAGATCAATTCTGTGTGAGGCTTGGTCACCCATGGCAACACTCCATGGGAGTGGTCCCATCGGTTGTGCATAAGTGCTTAAAGTTTCCCTTTGACAATGAAATTTTTATCATGCATCATAATGGATTTAACCCTTTGTCTTCTTGTGGAAACTTTTCCTTAGACTTCTTTTGGCCCGAGCCCATGGAACCTATTAGACCTCGAGAGGACTTCTTTTTCAAATATTACCAAAAGTTTAAGGAAAAATGCATAGAAAAATTATCCCTCCAAAACATGCCCCAACCCTTGATCGAACCTACCATCCTTGATGAAACCATTATTGAACCAAAAGACATGCCAAACAACACAAAACCTTCACCCATTTCCTACAAATGGCCGAGAGACAACGAAAACAACCCCGTCATGCCTCCTAGAATAAAAAAGTTTACAAAGTCAAAGAGAAAGTGATTGAATAACCTTCCATGGCTCCTTTTGTTCCTCCCCTTGGGGAAGAAAAGAAACCTATGATTGATCAACCCACTCCTACACAAACTCAACTTGAAAACTGAACTAAAAGAAACAGAGGTGCGAGAGAGCATAGGTGTAGACGTCGTTCCCTTGCTCAAAAGTTAAATGAAGAAATAAGAAAAGAGAATCAAGATCCAAACTTGACTAAAAAAATGCATGATGAATCTCACCCTTCGCTGAAACAAAAAGATATTATACCACAACAGGAGAAAAACACTTCTTTAGACATTATCATTAGACCTCCTATTTTGATTAACTTAGATGAAGATGATGAGGTTGTTAAAATTGATGAGGTGCATAATGAACTGACTACATTGTTTTCCTCTTCCATGAGCTTACACGACAATCCTCCTAGCAAGAGTGTTGAACCTGGTGATGGTGCTAGTTTGACACTTGCTATTGTCCCTTTGGCTAGTTATCCACCTTCTGCATATAATGCATATGATTGGGATGTGGATGACCTACACTCATAGGTTGAATCACATGTGCCTTACTAGTCCTTTTGCATTATTTCTTTTTTTTATTTTTTATGATTGCATGTGATCCCCTGTACTGTTCTTTTTGATGTATCTCTCTCTCTCTCTCTCTCTCTCTCTCTCTTTATGACATTCCTCTAGTTGTATTTTCATTCTTCTCTATGCCATAAATCTTAAATCTTTTCTTTATCTTTTCTTTGTCTTGTGTTTTCCTTTTGGGGATCACGCAAGGCATCGAGACATTCATGTCTCTTCCATGTTGACCCAAAATCTTTTTCTTTATCTTTTCTTTGTCTTGTGTTTTCCTTTTGGGTATGACACAAGGCGTCGAGAAATTCATGTTTTTTCCATGTTGAATTGAAAGGTTTTTCTTTTCTTTCACTCTCTTTGTGTCATTCTTCCAGTTCTATGAGTATTTGGGGAATGATGACAATTCTAAGCTCTTTAAAAAATTTGTAGCAAGAACACACTGACCTCAAATCTATAGATCCCGAGTCATGTGTTTGGAGTTTCATTTTGTGGGCAACCCTTCTCTTTTCTTTACATGACATAACTTTATTTGGAAACATATGACTTGGCATGGGGATTTCCAAGTTAGCTCTCATGTTTCCCTCCTTGTTAGCATTTATCATTTTCTACTTTAAATTAATTGTTCGTGCAATATGTTTAGAAATTCCTTTAAATTGGGGGCATACATTGACATTATTCTTTTGCATTTTTCATGTTTCATGGTGTATTCTTCTTACTTCATGTGATGTGTTTCTCCCTTCAAGAGTGTGATCTCTCTAAGAATATTATATTCCTCTTAGTGGCTTGATGTGATGTACACTACATCCCCTAAGTTGTGAATCTTTTATTCTTTGATTGGTCCTCTCTTGGAGAAATTAGGCGCGTCCCTTAAGTGAAATACCTCACATGAACTAAGTGAGACTCCTTTGAACAATCCCCATTTTTTGCATTTGCAATTTAAATTATATGGCCACCTTGCATAATACACTTTGTATGCCTTTGGAGCCATCTTGTTTGTTCATGAGTTCCAAGCATATGAAGCTTTTCTTGCCTCATGAAGCTTGAAGTTCATTTTTCCATGGCACCTTATCAAAGTTATCAGGAGGTATAACTTTTGGTATGGTTTTGACGGGAAGCCCAACCGAGGCATGAATTTTGCTTAATCACTCATGCATGTGTGTGAGTACATAATGACCATGTGCATATGTGTCTCACCTCTCTTGGATTACTCAACCAGTGGACGACCTGAAGTTTCGTTGCCTTAGAGTGAGAATGCATTTTTTAGGAAAATAACCTAGATATGATCCACATCATGATGAAAAAATGGTCGAAGCTTCATCCCCCCTTTTTCATTTTATTTTGTTTGTGTCTATGGTAGTGTATGCTTGTGCCTTTTTGTTTCTCTTATATCATTTTCATGTGTGTCCTTTTGTGATTATGTTGGTTTGTTATAGGATCTTGATCCCAGGGGCTTGATCACCCCTCTTGATCATTGTTATCCTATCTTACCAGCATTGGTGCACTTGGACCCCTCTTGAAGCATGTTTGTCAACTTTAGTGTGAGTTTGAAGAAATTTCATCCTCTCACTAAAGTGGGGGCTAAATGTAGTGTTGAAAAATGTCATCGGTGATCACACTTGTTTAGGCCCTCCTTATAAAACTAAGCTTAATGTTGCCTAGACTTAGTGTTGTAATGTGTTTAACACACTCACATTAGGGTTCAAGCCCTTGTAAAATAAATAAACTTAATTTTACCTTATCTAGAGTGTTTTAAAGTGTTTTAGTTCACATTTTCACACTTTTCTAAGGTTTTCATTAATAATTGGGCTTTCCTATGCTTTAATTGACCTTATTTTGCATCCACAAGCCCCATTTAATGCATCATTTTGAGAAAAATCTTGACACAAATCAACATCCAATCATAATATAGGTGTTTTTAGGTTGTGTGTCCCAAATTTAGTGATGTGGGACTCATATGCCACCTTGGGTGTATGAGTATCACCTAGGGTTTTTGGTCTCGATTTGGATTTTACACATTTCTAATCATTTTTGAAAATGGTCCAATAAATTATGCCTAATGGGACTCATACGCCACCTTGGGCATATGAGTCCTGTGTGGCCCAAAATCAAAATTAATTCAAATTCTTGGTGGAATTTTATCCTCCTAGATTTGATGTCAGCTTGTAGTGTTGCAATTTTAGGAAATTTGGTATAATTAAGCATAAATACAAGGTTCTTTCACTCATTTTCACCTAAGACTTTTGTGAGAGCATTCATAATAGCAAGTTTGAGTTCACAAGAGCATTCAAGTATTTACAAGAGTATTCAAGAGAATTCAAGGGCTGATTATCAAGTGTTTTAGAGCATTCTTCAAGCATCAAGCATCATGTCAAAGTCTTCATGCATCATGTTTTGTTTTTAAGCTAACAATTGTGATATAGGGTTTCATGATTCAAGCAAGTGTTCAATTCAAGATCTATCATATTCAAGCAAGAGTCAAGATCTACATCCATTGGAGCCATTTCATACATGTTTGCAACACTTTATTGCTAGGGTTTGGTGAGTTTCAACATCACATCTTGTTCATTCGTCATTCTCTTTTCCTATTTAATTTAATTTCAAGATTTGATTACCAAAATTGGGTTTGACCGCGGCAAATCCATTTTCACTAACAAAACATCATTTTCCCCTCTCTTTAGTGTGTGATTTGCAGGTCTAGGTTGAAGAAATATTGAAGAGAAAGTTTGGAGA
Organism: Sequoia sempervirens; assembly: GCA_007258455.2. Taxonomy (NCBI): domain Eukaryota; kingdom Viridiplantae; phylum Streptophyta; class Pinopsida; order Cupressales; family Cupressaceae; genus Sequoia; species Sequoia sempervirens. Next base: position 100,801 of record VDFB02351611.1, read on the forward strand.
AAGTTGTCAAAGTGTTCAAATTTGTCAAAGTTGTCACCTTGCATTGGAGATTCTTGGAAGACTTCTACAGGTTACAAATCAGGGTTTCAGATCTGGAAATCAATTGGAAAGGGCAGAGCAAATATTGAGGAGCAGATTTGGCTTTGAAGTTTCAAAAAACACTAACTAGACTGATACGCTAGTTCTGGCGTATGAGTTCTAGTATAGGTGATTTTTGAGATTTTTGCAGTTTTAGACACCCTTTTGCTAGATTTCAGTTTCTGTCCAAGAACCCTAATCTGGGACTAAATCACCTAGACTAGTGTATGAGTCCCAGTAGGCTTTAAAATTAGTGTTTTCATGATTTCAGAGCTTCATCTAGTCTTCATCAAATTTCCAGGTGCAGACATTTCATCTTGCAAAGTCTTTCTGTTATGTTTTATTTGCTTTTTTAGGTCATTTATGAAAGATTGCATTGCATTAGGTTTAAGCATTTGGACTTGAATTTAATTTGTCTTTCCAAGCCCTATCTTGGTGGTGAACCCTTAATTTAGTGTTCAATCATACCCTAGGATAGCCCTATTGCAAGATCTCTTTCTCCATTGCATATCTTAGATTGAGATCTCTAGGGTATTCCTTGAGTGAAAGCATAGAAGATTGTTGTTCTATCTCCCAAACATAGAACCCAAACAAAATTCTTCCTTTCATATACTTCACTATTTATTTTCAAATGCATTTTAAAAAAAATCTAATATTGTATGTATAGTTTTCTTATATATTGCAAAGGATAATAAACAACCCTTTACTACCCTTAGATGAAGAATAAAATCCCTTTTACATACATATGTAGCTAGTTAATAAGTAACATAAATAATCAAAATTTATCCTATATGAAAAATTTTATGACATGGGGAATGATAAATAAATTAATGCATTAAATTAAATAAGTATTTTGAAAAGGTATAAAATAATGAAAGTACTTAATTAAAACAAAATTGGTAGCTATTGGATATTGACTCATCATATATGCAAGAACATTAGTTTATGAATGTTTATGAATTTATGAATAGATTGTCTATTTCCTTAGATAACTTCTATGATTGAGGAATTAAGCACACAACTATAAATTAGCCCACTTTTGACAATTTAGGATAGTCTTTATGGTCTACCCTTGAATTTATATAAATGCCTATATTTAGAGAAAATTAAAATGTGTCTTGACAAGTTGTTGGAGCTATATCTTAAAATGGTTATTGAATCCTTGATTAGTATTGGTAATTTCTATTCCTTCCCTAATAATGTTCAATGTCTATGAATAAAAGGAGTGGAAGGAAATGTGAAATAGAATGCCTTAATTTTTAGATATAACAAGATATTTATGCAAGTGCATAAGCTAGCATGGACTCATATATGACACTATGGAGAGGGAAGGTTCATCCCCCCTTCCATGAGAAGCATCTCTTGAAATGTTTGAGGCCTTAACACACCTAACAAGAGGAAGGTGGGTTTTAACTTCCTCATATATTCCATTATAGATGTGGTTATTTTGTAGGAAACCAGATTGGTTTTTAACTAAATATCATGAAATGTATATTATTGTTAAATTTGGTTGCCTTGGGAAACTTCACAAAATTTTGAGAACTTCTTTGACATCGTATTAGGACCCCTTAAGATGTGGTTATTTTTTTGGAAACCAGGTTGTCTGATGAGTATGCTTTTGGTCTTCTTTCTTTAATGGGAAGGCTCTAGTCTATAGTTTAGTCCACTACTCAATGCATCTAGTGGTATTTACATATTATCCTTGACATTTATGTAGGAGCATCCCTAGGCAGTGTGACCTAATCTCGCATCATTTTAGAAAAGTGATCTTAGTTTAGTTATTTATTTTTTATTAGTTTATAGTTATCAATTTGTGGTAGAGAAATTTATTTCATTTCACCATAATTTGAAATTGGCTTTTTCAATTTTGAGCATAGCTTGAGTTAGTGTTAAGAATGTCATGTCAATGTTTGAAGTGATTTGGATGAGGAAAAGATTATAAATTCTTGAGAGTGTTTATGGGTGGAAAGTTAAGATTTTTGGTTTTGAAAGACACGGAAAAATATTGCATACCATTTTCATCTACTTTTAATATTAGAAAACAATAACATAATGGAATAAAAAAATCATATGTATGTATGTATGTACATATGTATATATGTATATATATATGTATATGTATATGTATATATATATATATATGTATATGTATGTATATATACATATATACATATATATATATATAGATATATACATATACATATATATATATATATATAGATATATACATATACATATATATATACATATATACATATATACATATGTACTTACATACAAACATATATACATGCATACCTACACATATATATATATATATATTTATTTATATATATACATACATTTGTATGTATGTATGTATGTAAATACATATATTTATAAACCTATTCTACATCAAACATGGAGATTTTATGTTATCTCTTAATGTAATCAAATATTGCATACCATTATCCTCTAAGTTTTTAATATTTAAAAATCAATAATTTAGTGAAATGACAAAAAGATATACATATACCTATATACATACATATATATATATATATATATACATATGTACGTACATATAAACATATATACATGCATACCTACATATATATATACATTTGTATGTATGTATGTATGTAAATACATATATTTATAAACCTATTCTACATCAAACATGGAGATTTTATTTTATCTCTTAATGTAATCAAATATTGCATACCATTATCCTCTAAGTTTTTAATATTTAAAAATCAATAATTTAGTGAAATGACAAAAAGATATACATATACCTATATACATATCTACATATATGCAAATACTCATACTTACATACATATATATATATGCATACATACATACATACATACATACATACATACATACATACATACATACATACATACATACATACATACATATACACATATATACATACATATATACATATATACATATACACATATATACATATATACATACATGTATGTATGTATACATATAATTAAGAATGTATTTATGTATGTATATGTACACATTTTGAAGCCATCTTTCAATGGTTTCAAAATAGCCATTAACGGTTTCAATGGTTTGTATTTTGAATGTATGTCTGTAAATATCATGTATATCATGGTTTTTAACTAATGAGGGTTTCAATTTTTTTGCAAGTAGATTCAAATGAAAAATCTCAACAAAAATATAAACAATGCAAAAAAAAACCTAAATTAATAATGAATAACCAGAAAAATGAAAAAAAATACAAAGAAGAAGGTTTAATGGCTTACTTGGAAGTCGTTGTCGCTGCCACTCAACCAGGATCCCGAATGCTCAACAATTAAAATGAGGTTGCATTAATTTTTTTTTAATTAATGACTACAAAATGGGATCCTATTTTGTAAAAGGAAAGATCCTGTTTCCTTTGAGATGGCTTGGGACAACAAAACTAAATGGGATCTCAATTTTTAAAACTCGAGATCCTGTTTTAATTTTAGGTTCAAGACCCCTAAGCTAAACGAGATCCCATTTATTAAAAATCAGGATCCTGATTTGTTGACCCCGAATTTGGTTTTTTTCTAAGGTCAAAACTTCCACCTTAAGTGGACTCAACTTCATGCTTTCACCCCATAATCAAATTTTAAAATTTTAGAACCCCTATCCAAGACTTAGATGCCCCTAAGTGCCTCTCTCCTATTATTAGTTCATAGTCCATCTTCTTGTGGTAGAATACTCTCAATAGCCTCTGTCCAAGTTTGTTGTCTGATTCCCAATCATCTGTTGAATAATAGTCTAAAACACATTACAAAATATCATAGCATCATGGCTTGGTGTTTTGGTAAAGTTTGGATGGCCTTAAAATCCTTGGTTGATGTTTTAATTTGCATGCTTGGAAATGGACCTAATTCTAATAATGACATTCATGAGACTTCATATCTTGATACAAGTCTTTTTTATATCCTTGGTCAAGACAAAAAGGGCATGGATGAATTCATACAAAATTTGTTGTGTAACCTTGAGTATAATGCAACCTTTTATCCCTCAATGCAATGGACTATTCCCCCATACCAACAATCTCCTACCATACGACCACTTGAAACATTCACTTTGTTACATCTAGAAACTAAATCACAAGGCATACTTCAACCAACATGCATGGAAGAGCCTATTGATAATGACCATAAGGAATACATACCACCTAATGTTCCTCCATATTATGAAAATAAAGTTACAAACACACCCATTAACTTGGAACAAAGTTTGGGCAAGGCTTTATAATTTTAAGTAAACAAGGATGTGACATACAAATGTACATGAGATCCACTCCCTTTTGGAACAGGTACCATCTAAAGACACTAAAGGAGTAGGCTACCAAGAACCTCCACCTTTAATTCAAACATTTGTTTGGGCTTGGCCAAGAAATCCAAAGTCCATGGTCCTCTTAAGAAATTACTATTTCCTATAACCAAGATTGAATGGGCCTTAAACACACTGCTCAAACAAGGATATATTACATTGTCATCCATTCGTGATAGAGAAGATAAGAAATTCCAAAGAGTACAAATATGTCTTACTGTGCATATCATAGAATACTTGGACATCTTACTGATGTTCATGTCATGCTATAACGAAGAAATTAAGAGAATTCAATCTGATGAGGGCCACACCACCCAAAAGCCACAAAAATAACAACAAATACCAACATTGAAGATGTGATACAAAAAAAATGACCCACTTTCAATTATTTTAAGAAAATGAAATTATAGATTCAAAGCTTACATGCTACAGTCTCATGGGCTTGATTCATTACAACAAAATCAACTCTGAAAAGAAAATCTACTATTCAGAGCCACAATCTGCACTATCAGGGCCACCTTCTACAACCCCCACTTAACCCTTTTTATTTTCCACAATAACCACCATAGAATGTTCTAGAAAGTTCAAATTTCCCCTTTTTGCTCTGGCACCAAATGTCCCACCATTTGATTTTAGGCCTAGGAAGAAATTTTTATGAAATTCACTTTTTCGAGGACCAACTTCGTGGGGCCATAACTTTTGATTTAGGTGTCTAATTTTCTATTATTGCATATTGTTGGAAAGCTCTCAATGAGCTCTACAACATGCAGATCCACCGTAGCTTGGTTCAACCACTTTTTGAGCTGTTTTGGGGCCTCTAAATTTTATATATTAATTTGAAGCTGCATTGGAGAAATTTCTCGGGATGGAAACTTTAATTTCTCCCAAACTGTATAGGGTATTGAGGTGTTTCTTTTGTGACTGGAAATATTTTTTAGCTTTGCTCCTTGGTAAATTTTCACGTCCATATGAGCCTGTTTAGGCCTACTTACTTAAAATAGTAATTGTCTATTTTTCGCTATTTTTGACGCTTGACAGTCTGATATCCCTTAAGTTCCATTATGGGACTCAAATCAACTAAAGAAAATAAATAATTTTTTTTTCGGGTGATGCAAGATTGCCCTGCACCACTAGATGCTCCTGCATTAGACACCCAAGGTAATTTGAAAAGTGACCCTGTCACTTCTCAGGAGTTAGAGGGAAACCAAGACGGTTAACCTCAGCCTCATGCAACCATGATGAATCTTCAATAGGCCTTCCTCTCCATTTCACCAAGTACTCTTCATATTTCTCATTTCTTGTGCTTATACCCACACGACTATCCAAGATTTCTTCTATCTCTTCCTTCTCTGAAGTAGGTGTTGGAATTTTCAACTGTTCATTTATCTAACCCTCCTCTATATCACCTTCATGATACTCTGTCAAATCATAAATGTTGAACACAGGAGAAATGTTTATTCCACTAGGAAACTTTACTTCATAAGCATTTCCTAAATCATGCTTCTTCAGGATATTGCATGGTCCAAACTTATTCATCTTTAACTTGTTGTATGTACCAACTACAAGCCTTTCCTTTCACAAATGAACCATGATTTCATCTCCTACCTGGAACTCCTTATACCTCCTTTTTTGATTTGCTTGAGCCTTATATTGTGAGTTCATCTTATTGATATGTTTCTTCACCTCTTCATGCAAATTCTTCAGGCGCTCAGCAAAAATTTCAACCTCAGCACTACTCCTTTCCCCCTTATCCATCTTTCTTAGTTCAAAAGTAGTTCTTGGACTACTCCCATATACAATCTGGAATGGTGATTTACTAGTGCTCCTATTAATAGAATTGTTGTAAGAAAATTCTGCCTATGGTATAATCAAATCCCATCCCTTGGGCTTATCTCCAACTAAGCATCTTAGCAGGTTGCCCAAGCTCCTATTCACCACCTCTGTTTTTCCATCAGTCTATGGATGGTGTGCAGAACTGAACTTCAATTCTGTCTTCAACTTCTTCCATAATGTCCTCTAGAAATAACCAACAAATTTAATATATCTGTCTGAGACTATACTCTTTGGTATGCCATGTAGTCTCACCACCTCTCTGAAAAACAACTCTGCAACATGAATAACATCACTAGTCTTATGAAACAGAATGAAATGTGCCATCTTTGAAAATCTATCCACCACCACAAATATGGAATCATGCCCTCTCCATGTCCTTGGAAAGTCAAGAACAAAATCCATGCTAATATCCTCCCATGGCCTCTCAGGTATAGGTAATGGCTGATACAATCTAGTATTTTGACTTGTTCCTTTTTGCATTTGACATACTCTACAACTTTGTACAAACCTCTTCACATCTTGTTGTAATTGTGGCCAATAATAATTTTCACTGACAAGAGCAATGGTCTTATCTCGACCAAAATGTCCAGCCAATCCTCCACTATGCTTCTCCTTGATTAGATTCTCTCTCATAGAACTCCTTGGAATGTACAATTGGCTTCCCATAAGCAACATCCCATCTTGGATTAGTAAATCCAACCATCTCATCCTATCCAATGTAGTAGGTTCCAAACAATCCTTCCAAGCTTATGCAAAGTCTAGATCTTCTGGATACAAACTCTTGAGTTCATTGAACCCAACAACCTTTATATTCTTCTCTATCAACAAATTTTTTATTCTACTTAAGGCATCTGCAACTCTGTTTCACCTTCCACTCTTGTGCTTCAAAACAAAAGTATAAATATGCAAAAACTCTACCCATTTTAAGTGCCTTTGATTCAACTTTCCTTGACTATTGAGATACTACAAAGCCTGGTGATCAATATATAAAACAAAATCTTTGGAAACAAATAGTGTCTCCATTTCTTCAAAGCCTGAACTATAGCATAAAACTCTTGATCATAGACAAAATATTTCTTCTTAGCATCGTTTAACTTCTCACTAAAATATACAACATGCTTACCTTCTTGACTCAAAACAACTCCTATTGCAGTGACACTAGTATCACAATCTACCTGAAAGACCTTATTAAAATATGAAAGTTCCAAAATAGGTTGCTCTATAAATTTCTTCTTCAACTTTTGGCTGCTCTAGTAGTCCACTTAAACTCTTTCCTATCCACTCTCATTGCTTCAGTTAAAGGTGCACAAATACTACTGAAATTCTTGATAAAATTTCTGTAAAAAATTGCTAGACCATGAAATGATCTTACCTATGTAACACTCCTCGGGGTAGGCCATTCAATGATAGCTCTCACCCTCTCTGGATCCATTTAAAGACCCTCTGCTGAGACAACAAATCCCAGATACACCAACTCTCTCTTCACAAAACTACATTTCTTAAAACTAATCAACAACTTCTCCTCCAAGTGCTCCTCCAATTTTTTACTAAAAATCAAAATATCAACTAAGTAAACAATAACAAATTTTCCTAAAAATTCTTTCAATACCTCATTCATAAGTTGTATAAATGTGCTCGGTGCATTGGTTAGCCCAAAAGGCATGACTAACCACTCGTACAAGCCCTCCTTGGTTTTGAAGGATGTCTTCGATTCATCTCCTTCTTTAATTTGGATATAGTGATATCCACTCTTCAGATCTATCTTCGTGAAGTACTCAGTTCCACTCAAACAATCCATAATGTCAACCATTCTTGGCAAAGGAAATCTATACTTGATGGTGATCTTGTTGATGGCTCTAGAGTCTGTACACATTCGCCATTCCCCATCCTTATTTGGTGCTAGTACTACAGGTACTACACATGGACTCAAACTCTCACAAATCAATCCTTTTCATAACAATTCTTGCACTTTTCTATTCAACTCTTTACTCTTTGCTGGAGTCATATGATGAGTTTCCTTATTTGGAAAACTAGCTCCAAAAATCAGGTCCATTTGATGACTAATCTTTCTTACTAGAGGAAAACCTTCAGGTACATTATCAAAAATAATAGGTTGAAACTCATTCAACAAATCCGCAACCTCTACAGGTACCTTATTAGTGTCTTCTTTATCAACTCTAGGGATCAATGCAAAACACATATGCGCATGCTTCATACCTTCTAGGAACTTTCTTCCATCAACCAAACAAATTCTTGCATTATTGCATACCTTTTCCTCTACCTCTTTCAAGGGCTTGAACTTATTGCAAACTCCATCCTTTGTCAAAGAATAGGTGTTGGCATGTCCATCATGTATTGCTCGTCGATCAAACTACCACGGTATGCCTAACAACATATGACAAACATCCATAGGAATAATATCACATAATACCTCATCATGGTAATTTCCAATCTTGAACTTTCACTGTAGAAAAATGGCCCCTTAGCATTCTCATGGTCTTTTAGGCCTTTATTCATGATGCTTGGCTTATTTTTCTTTAATTTAATGTTGCAATGTGGCTTAAACATTCACATTTAGGTCCTTAGAATTCAAATTATGATGTCTTGTGAATGTGTTGTGAAGTGTTGCAACACATTTCTACACTTTTCTAGACTCTATTCATTACAATTCACCTAAAAATCACCTTTTCATCACTAATCAAGTCCTATTTTGAAATGTTGTAAAGTCTTGTAACCAAATTTCATGCTTTTCTAGGCATAATTTCACTATTTACACCTTTCTTATGCTTTATTTGACCCCTTTATGCCCTTATAAGGCTTAATTAAGTGCATTTTTCAATGTAACACCCACTTTCAAGTCCAAGGTGGGACCCATTCGCCATGGGTGGTGAATGAGTCCCTCTTGGCTCCAAATTCAATTTTTTTCAAATTTCCTTTCAGGATTTTATTCAAAATCACTTGATGTCGGCCTGTGATAAGGTATCACTAGATTACTAAGGCACAAGAATGTATAAATAAGTGTTTTTACATCCATTTTAACCCCCATTCATTCAAACATTTATCAAGTTCACTAATTTACTCACTGAATCAAGCATTCAAGCACTTTGCATCATCTAATCAAGCATCATTTAGGCATCTTGGAGTAGCCATTGACATAACTTCAAATTTTCTTCAACAAGGGTTTGGTAAGTTGATAGCATTTGCATGTTATTTTTTTATCATTCTCTTATATTTCATTATTTCATTAAGGGTTTGATTACCAAAGTGGGGTTTGACCAAGGCAAACCCCTATTCTCTAACCCTCAACCATTTTTCCCCTTTTGCATGTGTGTTTGTAGACTTGTGTATGCATATTTGACAATCAATTAGGTGTTAAAAGGTGGCCAATAAGTCAAAAAAGTGCTTCAAGTCAAATCAACCCTATTTCAAGCTTGGAGAAGACATCATGTCCATTTTCTATAGAATTAACTTCATCACCCCAACAAGCAGACGACCTTAGATATAGTGTTGTAGAATTGTCCCCTAATTTCTCAAAATTTTGGGAGAGGACCGATTCACCATTAGTGGCGAATGAGTCCCACCTAAAGGTTGGAAATCCAGATTTTGTTAGATTCAGGATCCTGACACTCAAAAACCAGTTTCCAGGTAGTTTTCATAAGAAGTAGGATTGATTCGCCATCAGTGGTGAATGAGTCCCACTAGTGATTTTTAGTGATCTCAGACAACATTCAAAATATTCCAGATTCTCCATTCTTTTCCTAGGTGTACTCTGAATCAACCTTATTCTTTTCTGTTTTGCATTTGTTCATACTTAGTTCATGTATGCATATCACATTCTATTTTCCAATATTGCATAATTCTTAGGTCTTGCATTCATAATCATTCAAATAGATCATCTAGTTGCACTTAGATAATTCAATTAGTCTAAATAACATCATACATTGCATAATTTGAGTGAACCTAGCTAGACTTTTGAGTGGGGTTTATCTGTCTCCTTTTAGGTGCAACATCTTAAGAGCGCAAGAGTAGCCTATAAGCCCTACCCAAAAATCTACAGTTCATTTTGGTGAGCCTGCATATCAAGCACTTTACATTTCTGATTTCATTTGCATCAACATTCAATTAGGGTATTGTCTTATTTTTGCATCCTGGGGTTTCTCAAATTGCATTAGTGAAAGACTCATTTAGATTTCATTTTTGCATTGCATATCATTGAAAAAACTGAAAAATCTGCATTTGCATAATTCATTGGCATCTAAAAAGCATTAGAATCAGTTTAAATTTTTTGAAAAACATACAAAAATATCATAGTTGGACTCATTCGCCACCCTAGGTGAATCAGTCTACCTGCACATTTCATATTGCATTTTCACACATTTTTCTAGCATTTTCCTGCATTTCTATTCTCTGATGTTAGTTCTCTATTTTAGTTTACAAAATTTTTATTATTTGCATTTTGCACTCCTAGATTACCTTGCATTTGCATTCACCCCATCTTTTGTGGTACTTGTATGAGTGTTTGGTGCCCCATTAATAATACTTTAGTGAGACGAAGTTCTAGACTCATAGCTTCCTACGATAGCACTTTCATTGTGGACCTTGGGATCTCAAGAGCTCCTACTCCTATTAAGGAAAATGGTGCATTAGGCATGGAAAATACCACTTCTATGCCCTCACCTTTGCATCCAATGAATGTTGACACATAAAACAATTCCATTCCGCAAGAAAAAGTCATTAGTATTCATGAGGATTTTGCACACTTACAACAAGAATTGTCCCTTGAAAACATTTCCACCACTGCCATACAAGCCATAGAAAACCTTCATCAATTGATTGAAAGTGATGATGGCTTACAAGTTATGAAAATAATTGCTAATATTTACAATAAACATACTTATTCTAATTCCCAATCAACAAACATAGTTGCAAGCCAAGGAGGACCTCACATTCCCCCCCCTTCAACTATCACATCCATACCCACTTATACCACTCCTCAAGTTACAACAACTATGCAACAGGTTAGTCATGTGGCTCCTTCTTTCACAATTCCAACTAGCATTCCTAGTTCTATTGTGGCATTGCAAGTCCCCTCTACCACCTTCACCCCTCTTAGTGTTCCTTTCACTTCCCCTAACATTATGTATACACTCCATCGCCATTTTCTCTTCCACCTCAAACCACTTACCCCAACCGCATCATTACCCAACTCCTTAATATTGTTTCATCCATGCAACAACAAATTTCCACCATTAGCCAAAGCCAAAATACTCCACCCACATATCATGTTCATAGTAGCCCCTTATCTTTAGAAATATTATGAACCCCAATACCACAAGGGATTGAAATGCCTAGGTTTGAGAAATACGAAGGTAAAGTAGATCCTATTAATCATGTCAATGCTTACAAAACCTTGTCCAGTGATTTTGTCCTTGACGATAACCTATTAGCCAAACTTTTTCCTAGAACCTTAAAGGACACTACATTAGAGTGGTTTTCAAATTTACCTAATCATTCCATCCAATCATTCAATGAGCTTTTGGATGCCTTTATAAGTCACTTCCAAGTTCATATGACTCCTAAAAATACAATGGTTGATCTAATGCATTGTAGACAAAATGCCGATGAAAAAGTAACTAACTTCATTTCATGTTATCAGTCATTGTATGCTCCAGTTGATGTCAAAATTCTTGATTCACATTTGTAGAAGATGTTTATCAAAAAATTTCACACAAACATTCAGGATAAGTTAACTATGATGAAATTCCTTCATTTATGCATTTATGCACAATACTATGTGATTATCACAACTTGGTTTCTAGTTGCGATTCAAAGCCCAGTTCTAACCGAGTTGAGAAATCTGAACCACAAAACCAAAACAACACACAAAACTTCCACAAACAAAACATAGGCTTTTTACAATTCAATCCACCTCCTCAACCACAAACCCAACCTCTTCAAATTCAAGTGGCAGCTGTTAAAGTAGCGGTGCCTTATACCTATGGGGATTCGAAGAGACAATTTACTCCCTTACCTGATACCCTCCATAATACAATGAACCAATTACTCCAACAACAAACGATCACCTTGCCTATCGTCAAACCACTTGATACCACCAAACCTTTACCACCCACCTTTAGACCAAACACTTATTGCCATTTTCATCCCTAAAATAGCCATGAAATTGAACAATGTAAGCGTCTCAAACACTTAGTTCAAGACCTCATTGATTTGGGTCGTTTGTCCGTTGTGTGTGTCAATGATCAAGGCAATAATTTTGTTGCACTCTCTAACTAGAATTAATAAATTTTCACCAACCCTATGCCTAAACACAATATTTCATTTTTCAAGGCTAGTGAACCTTCAAACACCGATGTAATGAATGTTGATACAAATAATGAACAACATGATGTAACTCCAAATGGTACCCAAGTTAATCCTATGGATGAACTTGTGGGTGTGATAGACTTTATCCGTCATAAGGGACCAACCAACAAAACTCTTGATATCACTTTTTCTTCTAAAGATATGCTTCAAAAGCTTCCTGATGGTCCTTTGTACATATCCAACATAATCTATGATAAGCCCCACGAATGGGATATTAATAGATCTCACTTGTGGCGAGAATGTGATCACAAAAGATTTTTTAGTATTACATGAGCTGTATCAAGATGATTATAATAAACCAACTATATGGATTAAAACACATACTGGTTTTGTGTGCCCTATGATCGAATCAATCATACTCCCCTTACGAATAGGACCCAAAACTTTGGAGGTAGCATTTTCAATTATTCCACATTCAAATCAATTTCGTCTATGGTTGGGTCATCCTTGGCTCCGCTCAATGAAAGCGGTTCCCTCAATTTTTCACAAATATTTGAAGTTTCCTCATGGCAATGAAATATTTACCATACACCATAGTGGCTTTAATCCATTATCATCTAAAGGTAATTTTTCCTTAGAAGCCTTTTGGCTTGAACTTGTGGAACCCATCAACCCTTGTAAAGATTTCTTTTTCATAGCCTATCAAAAGTTCAAAGCTAAATAAATAGCTAAGTTGTCTCTCTCTGTAACATGTCCCCATCCACTTCCACTCCTCCTAGATCCTAGATGAAACCATGCTTTAGCCTTAGTTCAACATTGAACAAACCACACAACCTCATGAGTACCCAACTATAGATACTTCCCCTCCATCGTTTAAATGACCAAGAGAAAGTGAAACCAATCCTGTCATGCCTCCCCGCATTAAACAAGTGTATAAAGCTAAAGAGAAAGTGATTGACTTGTCTTCTTTAGTTTCTTCTGTTCTTCCCCCTTTGAAAGAAAACAAACCTATGATGGATCAACTCGCTCTTACACCTCAACAAATTCAAAATAAAATTAAATGCAACCGCGATGCTAGGGAATGTAGGCGTTTTCATCGTCTCCTTGCTCATCAATCTTGAATGGAAGAAAATAAAGAAAACCAACCTCCACCCTTGACACAAAGAATAGACAATCACCCTTTTCCTCCTGACCCGCCACAAGATAGTACAGTCCAACCCTAGCAACAAAATGAACAAATCCAATAGCTGCAACTCTTGATACATCCTTCCTTAGGAATAACCCTTCATCCTCCCATCATAATCAATCTTGATGATGATGATGATGAGGAGATCACAAAAATAGATGAAGAAATGCATAATGATCTAAACTCTTTATTCTCATCTACCATGATCTTAAATTATAAATCTTCTCAACCAAGTGAGGAACCTGGTACATCTCCTAGTTTGACACTTGCAATTCTTCCTTTAGATAGTCAACCACCCTCACAATACACTGAGCATGATTGGGAAGCAGATGACTTGTTAGATGGTTGACTTGCATTTGCCTTGCTAGCCTTTTGCATTTTTTCTTTATTTTCTTTTCTTTTGCAATTTTATGTGCGTATCGTGTTCCCCCGTAATGTGTGTTTGATGTTCCCTCTCTTTGTACACTTTTTCTATTTGTACCTCTATTCTTCTATATGTCATGCATTGTATTTTTCGCTTTTGTGTCAATGTGTTTTCCTTTTGGGGATGATGTAAAGCGTTGAGATGCCCTATGTCTCTTCTATGTTGACCCAAAAGGTCCTTTCTTTTTCGTTTTTGTTTTGTGTTTTCATTTTGGGGATGACGCAAAGCATTGAGATGCCCTATGTCTCTTCGATGCTGACCCAAATGGTCCTTTCTTTTTTTATTTTGTTTTGTGTTTTCCTTTTGGGGATGATGCAAAGCATTGAGATGCCTTATGTCTCTTCCATGTTGACCCAATCAGTCCCTTTCCCTTTTTACTTTTTCTTTTTCTTGTGTGACCTTAAAAACTTTTCTTTTTCTTTCACCTTTTGTTAATTATTTCACTGTGTTTTCCTTTTGGGAACGATGTTGAGACTGCAATGTCTCTTCCATGTTGACCCAAAATAGATCTTATTTTTCTTTTTTTCCTCTATGTGTCATTCTTCCAATTCTATGTGCTTTGGGGAATGATGAAAAATTTTGAGCTCTTTAATAAAAATATTGCAACAACAACATACCTAACACTCCCCAAATCCATAGATTCCTTATGTGTTTGGTGTTCTGTTTTCTATGGGGCAACTCCCTTTTCTTTTTTTTTCTTTTTTCTTTTACATGAAGTAGCCTTACTCAAAAACATATGACTTGGCATAGGGATTTCTGAGTTGGCTCTCATATCTTGTTTTATTTTTCCTTTTTGCATTTTCTTTCCATCACTACTTTAAAGTAATTTCTCATAGAACGGTGTGTAGAAATTCCTTTAAAGTGGGGGGAATACATTATCATAATTCATTTTCATTCTTGGTTCTTAGTGTAGCCTTGTCATTTCATATGATAAGCTTGTTACTTTATGGATGACATCGGGTGTGATGTCATTCATAAGTGTGATCTATCTTAGCATATTATATTCCTCTTGGTAGCCTGATGCGACACACTGCATCCCCTAAATTGTGAATATTTTATTCTTTGATTGGTCCTCTCTTGGAGACGTTGGACACAATGTTCCCTAAGTGATAGACCTCACATAAACTTAACAAGACTCCTTTGAACATCTTTTCCATTTTACACTTTTACATTTTACCTTTTTAACATTTAATATTTTGCACTTTTTCCACCTTGCATAATGCAACTTGCATGCCTATGGTACCTCTCTCTTGGTTCATTGGTTCTAAGCATACGAAGCTTTGCTTGTCTCATGAAGCACAAACTAAAATTTTCCTTTGTGGCACCATGTTAAAGTTATCAGGAGGTATAACTTTGATATGGTTGAGTGGGAAGCCCATTTAGCGGCACGACTTTCCCCATAGCCACCTTTGTGTTTGTGAGTGCATACCAACTAGCGTATGTAGCTTACCTTTTGGGCTTTCTCACCCAGTGGATCACCATGAGTTTTGTCACCCTAGAGTGAGTATGCATTCTCTTTTTCAAACAAACAGCCTAGATCTAATCCACAACTAGTTGGATTGACGATCGAAGCTCAATTCAATTTCCCTTTCACATGTGTGTTCCTTTGTTCTTATGATTAGTTTTCCATGGGATCTTCATCCTGGGGGCTTGATCACCCCTCTTGATCATTGTCATTCCATCTTTCTAGTTACATAAGTGCATTTGAACCCTCGTCTCAATATGCATGACTACTTTAGTGTGAGTTTGAAGCAGGTTCATCCTCTCACTAAAGTGGGGGCTAAATGCACCGTAGAAAAATGGCCCCTTGGAATTTTAATGGTCTTTTAGGCCTTTCTTCATGATGCTTGGCCTATTTTTCTTTGATTTAATGTTGTAATGTGGCTTAAACATTCACATTTAGGTCCTTAAAATTCAAATTATGACATCTTGTGAAGGTGTTGTGAAGTGTTATAACACATTCTGCACATTTCTAGACTCTATTCATTACAATTCACCTCACCTTTTCATCACTAATCAAGTCCTATTTTGAAGTGTTGTAAAGTCTTGTAAAAATATTTCACGCTTTTCTAGGCATAATTTCATTATTTACACCTTTCTTATGCTTTATTTGACCCCTTTATGCCCTTATAAGGCTTAATTAAGTGTATTTTTGAATGTAAACTTGACAAACAACATTAAATGTGACTTAATTCCCAAAACCAACTTTCAAGTCCAAGGTGGGACCCATTTGCCATGGGTGGCGAATGAGTCCCTCTTGGCTCCAAAATCAAAATCTTTCTAATTTCCTTTCAAGTTTTTATTCAAAATCACTTGATGTCATCCTGTGATGAGGTATCATCAGATTACTAAGGCACAAGAATGTATAAATAAGTGTTTTTACATCCATTTTAAGCCCCATTCATTCAAGCATTCATCAAGTTCACTAATTTACTCACTAAATCAAGCATTCAAGCACTTTGCATCATCTAATCAAGCATCTTGGAGCAACCATTGCCATAACTTCAAATTTTCTTCAACAAGGGTTTGATAAGTTGATAGTATTTGCATGTTATTTGTTTATCATTCTCTTACATTTCATTATTTCATTAAGGGTTTGATTACCAAAGTGGGGTTTGACCAAGGCAAACCCCTATTCTCTAACCCTCAACCATTTTTTCCTTCTTGCATGTGTATTTGTAGACTTGTGTATGTAGATTTGACAAGCAATTAGGTGTTGAAAGGTGGTCAACAAGTCAAAAAAGTGCTTCAAGTCAAATCAACCCTATTTCAAGCTTGGAGAGGCATTCGTCTATTTTCTACATAATTAACCGTCAACCCGACAAAGCAAACAACCTCGGATCGGTGTTGTAGAATCATCCCCGATTTCTCAAAATTTTGGGAGAGGGCTGCTTCCATCGTGGTGAATGAGTCCCACCTAAAGGCTCAAATTTTGTCAGATTTTGGATCCCAACACTTAGAAACCAATTTTGGTAGTTTTCATTAGCAAGAATGATTTGCCATCAATGACAAATGAGTCCCAGGTGATTTTCGATTGATCTCAATCAGCATTCAAAATATTCCGATTCTCCATTCTCTTCCCAGGTGCACTTTGAATCAACCTTCTTCTTTTTGTTTTGCATTTGTTCATACTTAGTTCATGTTTGCATATCACATTGTGTTTTCCAACATTGCATAATTCTTAGGTCTTGCATTCATAATCAGTCAAATAGATCATCCAGTTGCACTTAGATCATTCATTTAGTCTAATAACATCATACATTGCATAATTTGAGTGAACCTAGCTAGAATTTTGAGTGGGGTTTATCTCTCTCCTTTTAGGTGCAACATCCTAAGAGTGCAAGAGTAGCCTATAAGTCCTACCCAAAATATCTGATTGAGAACTTTACCGGACATTACTCATTTACCAGGCTTTATGGTCATACGCGGCCAAGCAATCTGTATGGGTTGGATGCCTTCTTCTCTCCAACCACAACTTACTAACCATTTCTTCAAAACAAGGTTATCCATCAATAATAACAATACCAAACTTTACCTTCACACACTTATGTATCACGGTGCAAAACAAATTCTTCCTTTGAGGTTGGCTCATTCTCCTCATTCAGCAAGGCTCTTCTAGTAACAAGAACCTCTTCTCTTTCTGCATCCTCAAAATGTGAAGACTCAGCATCTTCATCAACATGTGCAACTCATGCATTACCCTTAGGTCTTTTATTTGTCCTTCCTTGATGTTGAGGACACTCATAGGCTCTATTTCCTTCTTCTCCACAATGGAAACAAGTTCCACAAAAGCCTCCTCTTCCCAGTCCTTGTCTAGATCTTCCCCTTCCTCTTTGGTCTCCATTATTTTGATCACGAGGATGATAGGTGTTATCTCCTTTTTGGTTTTGGCTGCTACTGGAGCCTTCACCCTTCTTTTGATTTTCATTTTGACCTCCATATGACCGTCCACCCGTCTTTCCTCCATGGCCTCCACCTCGTTGTTTATTTTCAAACCTCTTGTTCAATCGTTCTTCAACCTTTAGAGAAAACTGATAAGCATCCTCAATGGTGGTCATTCTTACTAGTGCCAATTCTTCATGTATGCATGGCTTCAACCTGTTAATATAACGAGAAAATTTCTCTTTATTTGCCTCAGAATGTCCTATTTGAATCAAGACCTTGTGAAATACCTTTGTGTATTCTTTCACCGTCCTTGTTCCTTACCTCAAGCTCCACATATTTTTGAGCATCTCCAATTTGTAATCGACTGGAATAAATTGTTTCTTCAATTTTGACACCATTCTATTCCATCTGGAAATTTTATCTTTCCCTTATCTCCCTCTTTCTAACTAGACCTCTTTCCACCATATACTGACATGACCTTTTAATTTTTTCTTTGAAAACCTCACTTTGTGAGGATCTTCAATCTGCTCAAACTCGAAAAAATTTCTCCATGTCATTGATCCAATCAATCAATTCTTTAGGATTCAAATTTCCACTAAAATTTGAAACCTACATTTTAGGTCTCTTCCCAATGCTTGAGATCACTTGCAACAATCTTGTTTCTCCAGGATCCATTGGATCCTGCTCTTCCTCTTCCATTTCATCTTCACTTTCATCTTTGTCTCGTTACACATCTCTTCTTCGAACCTCTTGTTGCAAGGTTTCTAATTTCCTTCTAAGGGATTTGATTTCATCTCTAGGTGGATCTCTTCCTCCATGACCTCGACCTCTACCTCTGCCATACTGGGAAAGTCTTGAAGGCATCTTGAACTCAACCCACACTAACAGGTCCTACTGCAACTACCTCACGTTCGACACTCTGTTACAGGCTCAAAAACTCCTGCTCTGATACCACTTGATGAGGATCACACCACTGAAAACCCATAGAAATAACAACAACAAATACCAACACAAAAAAATGCGAGACATAAAAATGACTCACTTTTAATTATTTTCAGAAAATGAAATTACAGATTCAAAGCTTTCATGCTGCAACCTCATGGGCTTGATTCATTACAACAAAATCAACTCTAAAAAGAAAATCTACTCTTCAGAGCCACAATATGCACTATCAAGGCCACCTTCTACAACCCCCACTTAACCCTTTTTATTTTCCCCAATAACCACCCTAGAATGTTCTAGAAAGTTCAAATTTCCCCTTTTTGTTCTGGTGCCAAATGTCCCACCGTTTGATTTTTGGCCTAGGAAGAAATTTTTATGAAATTAACTTTTTCAAGAACCAACTTCACGGGGCCATAAGTTTTGATCTGAGTGTTTGAGTTGCTATTATTGCATATTGTTGGAAAGTTCTTGACGAGCTCTACAACGTACAAACCTACTGTAAGTTGGTTTAGCCACTTTTTGAGCTGTTTTGGGGCCTCTAAAGTTTTATATTTGAATTTGAAGCTGCATTGGAGAAATTTCTCAGGACAGAAACTTTATTTTCTCCCAAATTGTGCAGGGTATTAAGGTGATTCTTTTGCAACCGAAAATATTTTTCAACTCTGCTCCTTGGGGTAAATTTTCACATCCATACGAGCCCATTTAGGCCTACTTACTAAAAATAGTAAGTGCCCATTTTTCACTATTTTTGACACTTGATAGTCTTATACCCCTTAAGTTCCATCATAGGACTCAAAACAACTAAAGAAAATAAAGAAAATAAAGAAAACAATTTTTTTGGGTGATGCAAGATTTCCCTGCACTGGTGGATGCTCCTGCATCACAATCCTTATGGTGATCAAATTGAGTGTATGATAGATTAACATTCATTTTCTTTGCTCATTTTCATGTGGTAGTTGTAGTATTGCAATATTCTCACTACCATACATGGGGCTATAAACGTAGCTTTATGTAACCATCTTTTCTCTTGCAAGGAGTAGCATATTGTAATCCATTTGGCTCACCTTTTTTCTTACACTTGGGGGGAAAGGGGTTATGTAGCCTTGTGTTGGGTGCATTCCTTCTTAGGATCCCTTTATTTCTCCTTAAAAAGTTAGTGTAACAAGTACACTAACATCTTGAGGGGGGCATATAGCCGCTTGCTCATTGTTTGCATATGAAATGGTCTCTTCTTAATGATGATAGCATACATCTCCTAGGAAGTGTGACCTTCTTGATCTATGTGAGTGTCTCTTTGGTGGTAATATTGGGCTTGATGTCCACTAAGAGTGTGATCGTTCTTGGCATATGGTGTTGTCCTTTGTGGTAATATTATGGCTAGTATTCCCTAAGGTGTGATCTTTTTATTCCTTGAATTGTCCTCTCTTAGTGGTGATTTCATGTGTGATATTCCCTAAGGTGTGACCTTTCATGTATTGAGAAAAGCCCCTTTGTTATTTTTGTAAGTCACCTTTTGTGGTGGTGTTGTTATAATACCCCTTAGGTGTTTGGGCCTTATTCTATTGTCGTTTGTGCACCCCCTAAGGTGAGTTTTTTTTATCCCCTGAGATGTTAAATTTTATGCACCCTTGAGGTGAGTTTGACATTATTTTGCTTCGATTTGTTCATAGGCATTAGACTTAGTGGTGTGTTGACATTGACATTGACATTTTTGCTTCACTCTATTCATGGGTGTTGAACATAGTGTGGCATTGACATAACATTTTGAACTTTTTGTAGCACCTTATTAGGGTTATCAGGGAGTATAAATCTTGGTAACATTGTCGTGGGTACACACCTAATAAAAAGCAGTCCTCACTAGACCTAGTGTGTTTCTAATTTTTCTACCTTGTCTTGGGGGCTCACCTAGTGAATATCAGACTTCACTAGCCTGTGTGCCTTCTTGTTTGTGATTCACCTAGAAAATATCAATTTTTTTTATGGTGTGAGTCCTAGCATAACATAGCTTGTTGGTCCATATCCCCCTTTTTACATTTCATGTTGACATTGTATGTGTGTGTATGTTGTCTTACTGCATTTCATACATATATGTGTGTTCCTTTGTGCTTATGTTGGTTTTCCATGTGATCTTGGATCATGGGGGCTTGATCACCTCCCTTGATCCTTAATCATCCAATCTCTTCAACATATGGATAATCAAATCCCTCTTGACACAAATTTTCTACTTTAGTGTGATTTTGAGCATAAGTTTATACTCTCACTAAAGTGGGGGCTAAATGTAGCATTGTAAATTGTCACCCTTGACAATTTCACAGTATCTTTTTCTCCACCTAAATTATTGAGCCCAATTGGGTCCTTAATTTCCTAAAATTATACATTCTATAGCCCATTTACAGTACCACCTTACGATAAATTGCAAGCATTGAACAAATGCAAGTAATTAATAATTTTTCCTAGATACATTTTATCCTAGAAAATAGGGCCAAGACCCATATGCCCATGGGTATATGGGTCCCCCTATTCTGTCGGGTACCAATTTTTTTTATGTCAAAGTGTCCATTTTAACATTCAAAATTCGAATTTCAAATGTTAGCTATCAAGATTTAATTCTCAAGAAATTAGAGAAATGCCTATAATTACCTAGTCTTTTCATCATTTGAAATCTATCTAGCATAATCAAACGAAAAGGTGAACATTGAGAACAAGTTAAGAGAAACATTTTCAAAGCATTAAATTGCAGCAATTCAAGATCCAACATCATGTAAAATTCTATGTGTGTTCATGTTATCATTGTTTTGTGAAGGCTAACACTTTTGTAGGTCTCCAAAGCATTCGAGAAAATCAACCAAGCAATATCGAGACCTTGAGGTGATATGCATGATTTCAATCCTACAAGGAAGCCATTGAGGTATGGTGAGTTGCAACACTTTATGATTTCATCATTCCTTCCTTTTAATTATCCATTTATCATTGGCATTTGCTATTGTGGAAGTGGAAACACTTACACATAGTTTGATTGAGTCAAGCCCCTTAATGGCCCAACAATTTCCATCTCTTTTTATGTGCAAGTCATAGGTTTGAAGAGGATTAAAGAAAGATTGAAGAAAATTTGTTCATTGTTGCATTCAAAGCCCTAAATCATGTCAAGCCACATAAAATCACCTAGAGAATTATCCGACATCATTTTGATAACTCTACAACAAAAAATCAGAAGCTCAGATCTATCATTAGAGGATCCCAAAAGTAGAGCATGAGACCCTATCAGAGACCCATATGCCCCTAGGCATCCTAGTCCTCCTATTCAACTTAGAAGCAACTTTTCAAGATAGGTACACAGTCTCTTGCACTTTCTAGATTTGTCTGCAAACTAATGTTTTAATTTGTTATTTGTCAGGATCTTGCATTTTATGTATTAGGTCATATAGTCTAATTAGGTTAATCAAGGAAAATAAATTCCAATCCATTTCTAGTCCCCCAAAGAAGGAGATCGAGATTTGATTGGTTCACCTTCATGGTTGATAGTCAATCTATTCACCTTGTTGATCTCCCTCTCTAATGAAACATAGGAAAAGGCCCCTTGCAATCCTCGGTTCTTTACATTTAGGACCTAGGACCCCCCTTCCTCTCTTCTTCTTCATTTCAGAAATGTACTAGATTGTAAAGAAATGGAGATTTAAGATTTATAGAAATGAAAAGTACAAGTAGAGAGGAACCTATCACTGAGTGGATAGACTCTCAACCTTGGACATCAACAAGCCACATGGACAACAATGCACCCCCATTATCATCCTATCACAATTGTTTGGAAGTCACACAAAATGTGTGCTTCCAAATTCCAAATTTCAAGACATCTTAACCTGCACACAAATTAAAAAATGAAATTTTTTAGATTGTTTAGGGGCTTACCTCAGTCAAACCCCCATTTTGGTCTTTTGACCTCCATGGAAAACAAGATTGGATTGGATAAAAGATAAATAGATAAATGCTATAAGAGCAAATAGATTAGTGGAACTAAGCCTACTATAAAGGGAAAACCACCACTATGAAGCAAGGAGGGAAAGTCAATGCCAGATAAACAGATTAGCAGAGGAAAAAGCCACTACCAGATAATAGATTTTGATAGATGACAAAATGTATAGCTAGATTTAAATATTGCAATACAAAGTAATAAATCTGATAAAGAGAACATTACCAACAGCCTCGGTCCTCCTTTCTCTAAGATGTATAATGGATTTGTAATAAAAATTGATGGAGGAGGCTTGGACTACTGATAACACGAGCCACATGGACTACAATGCACCTGCATGATCATCCTATCACAATTGTCTGGAAGTCCCACAAAATGTGTGCTTCCAAATTCCAAATTTCAAGACATCTTAACCTGCACACAAATAAAAAAATGAATTTTTTTGGATTGTTTAGGGGCTTACCTCAGTCAAACCCCCATTTTGGTCTTTTGACCTCCATAAACAACAAGATTGGATTGGATAAAAGATAAATAGATAAATGCTATAAGAGCAAATAGATTAGTGGAACTAACCCTACTATAAAGGGAAAACCACCACATGAAGCAAGGAGGGAAAGTCAATGCCAGATAAACAGATTAGCAGAGGAAAAAGCCACTACCAGATAATAGATTTTGATAGATGATAAAATGTATAGCTAGATTTAAATATTGCAATACAAAGTAATAAATCTGATAAAAGAGAACATTACCAACAGTCTTGGTCCTCCTTTCTCTAAGATGTATAATGGATTTGTAATAAAAATTGATGGAGGAGGCTTGGACTACTGATAACACAAGCAAATGCAAGAGCTTGACTGCTTGCAATGGTGGAGCTTCCAATGGCTGAATATATTTCGACAGAGTTTCATCAACATGAGAGTAGGAGCCTCACTTGTTTGAGAGAGAAAATCCCTTGAATGAAATGGGAAAGAGGAGAGTTTTGTTTGGTCGAGTATGTGGGAAGAGCCATTACTCTTCTGCTTGGGTGATACGACAAGCGTCGTACACAAGCCATATGGAAGATTTGCTTTTGAATGTAAAATATTCTCAAGACACTAGTGCGTTGCACGGACGTCCGCATGTAGAGCTCTAATCCAGGAGAATTCTACTGATCTTCAAACTACAAGTTGATAATGCTTCATCTTTATCACTCGCAGAGCAAAATTCTTTATAATCAAGATATATAATTTATCATAAATATCAAAATCGACACAGATGCAACACATAAGTATGAAATTGCAACCTCATGCAATTTTCAACACTACAAACACAAACAGATGAAAAAAATTAGAAACAAATAAAACACAGTCCGATTTTCTCATCAACAGTCTTTTCAAACATATGTTTTATTATAAGAACTGTTACACAGTAATAATTTTTAAGCTCGCTTAAAACAGCACAAAGCCATACATTTGTAAGAGTTTGCAGAGCTTAAAATGATAAAACTGCAAAGATTCTAAAAACTATATCAACTAAAAATAGTTTATTTCCCTTTACATGCTTTAAAGATTGCTGGAGATTTTTTGGAGATTTCCAAAAAGAAAACATGCAAACGATGTCTAAATAGAAACTAAAAACTGTTTAAAAAATAGAAACAGCAAATGGCGGATTTCTGGAATCAGTTATCCAACAGTTAGAACCAAACAAAAATGAAGTTCCTGCTGCGATTTTTTTTTGAGACATTTGCCCTCTTTTTAAAAATGCATTTCAAAGTAAAAGGTTTCGTTCATAAAGCCCTTGCCATAGTTTTTTTAATATGTTTTTCACACGTGTTAAGAGTTTATCTTGAATCTCTAAGAACACATTTGTGCAATGAATACTACACGTTTAAATTTATTACTTTAAGATCCTATACTCAAGAGATGTTTCTTTCATGATTATTTTATTGTTCTTCTTCTCTGTGGGTGATAAAACTGAAGTCATGAGCAACTTTGCAATAATGATAAGTATTTTAGCAGGTAAATCTTTGAATTTTGTATCCAAATGGCGGGGAACGTCACGGGTTCCAGTCCGGGGTTGTTGTACCATTACCATCACCAGCAGCCTTTCACATCCACGCCAAGGGAGCTTCCACATGCTCGTTATTACGGTTGTGGAAAAGCCGTGGTAAACACAAACTCGCTTTGCGAATTGAGCTGCAGGGACGAAATGGCATACTCCTACGCACGAAAAAATAGTGACGTGAGGTTTTCCTCTCCCATTTTCCTTACTACCTTCCTATCGAGATAACATTATCACACAATTCTTGGAAGCCCCATGTTTCAGTGTACTGGACAAGTTTAAAAAATTGTATATGAATGAATAATAATTTTTAATATTCATGAGGTTAAAAATAGCTTATTTTTATATAGAGATGAAAATTAAAAGCTTTATGCAGAGATCTGACAGGGTCTCAAATAATTTTTAATGTTCACAACGTTAAAAATAGCCTATTTCTATGTAGAGATGAGAACTAAAGCTGTATGCAGAAGCCTGACAGATCCTAGATAATATTATGACAGGATTCTTGGAAACCACGCATTTGGTGTACTGATTCACTGAACAAGGAAAAGATTGTATAGAGATGCCAAATGCCAATTAAAAAGCTGCATGTAGCCACCTGACAGGTCCCTGCATAGAACCTTACAAACATTGATGATCCATGCCTCTGATTTATACAAAAAATATTATAATATTTCTTGAACGATGTGAAGATTTCAAAAATAAGTGAACCTCTTCAACCAATCAAATTAAGGATAATTATTTTAAAAATATTTTTAACTACAAGTTTTGCATCTTTAACTTTGCAAAATATAAATATATCTAATTTTTTATTTGTTGACAGCACATGTTAATCGATTTGGATTGGAATAGTATCCACTGAAAAATGAAGCTCGAAAAAAAATAATCACATGATAAATATGAAGCTAAAAAAGAAAGGATGACATGATTTGTACGGTTTGATAAAGAAAATAAGAAAGCCTCTTAACAAATGACAATACAATGTAACAGCCCATCAGTGCGGACTGTTGATACTTTCTTCTATTAATCGTTGAATGTCTTTATTGTGTGAGTCAATTCAGAGATACCCATCGAAGAAATCTTGGACAGTAGTATACTTAATCTCTGGATAAAGCTGGCAAACTTCCAAGTCGTTGGGTTCTTCGATTTCAAATCTGTACTGACATCCATTGATAAAAATGTCATGGGTCAATGAAGCCACTATGCTCTCTGGAATATGATTGGCTGCACCAACAAAAAATGAATACATCCTTAGTAACACAGAAGCAATAATGTAGTCAGTTAGTATTGTATGTAATATATGTGGTAGATATACCTTGGGCTATGGCCAAGAGATCTTGTTCAGAGATGCAAACCCTGGGCAGAGTTTTTCCAATCTTCTTCTCCCAAACTGCTGCGAGCTCGTTTAGCGTGAGGAAGTTATTGGGTGGTCTGAAGTGCACACATTTGTTAACAGTGCGGATATCTTCCACAATCCTTATTGTGTATTTGCCAATGTCTTCCCCCGTCACAAAGTAAGCTGCCATTAACAATATATGAGAGACAGTGGTAATAGAAAGCATAAGATCTCAAAATTTAGGAATTAAATCTCTCTACTTAAAGTACATTATATAAAAACTCTCTAATAATCTGCTGTTCTAAGCTTTTAACTTCAATCCCATAATCTTTATAAAAAGTACTGAAAAAGATTAATAATACTTTCAAATCCAATCACCTTTGATATTACCATCGCCATAGATTTCAAACTGTTCTTGCGGAGGAGGAATCTCAGAGGGATGGGTGTGATAGAAGTAAGGCCACCCAGCAATGGAATTACAGCAGATGTAAGTATATGGAATGTTGGCAGCCTCCACTGCCCGCCTGACAAGTCTCTTCTCTTTGTAAAAGGTTAGCCCTGGCTCCACTGGATTAGCTCTGTCTATATCATGCCCAAACTCCGAAGGAAGAAATCTCTGCATCAACTTATCGTTAATTCTTGAATCAATAGAAGCTAACATAGCAAACAATATATGGGCAAGTTCTAGTCTTGACCTTAACCGTGCCAATTTCCTTAATGGCATCTAATATCTTGAGCTGATCTGTTGTGTGAGCACCGCCTACAACAGAAATAACAACATCAATGCCTTGCATGGCCTTTACCATGGACTTGTGGTCACTTAAATCTCCCTGCAACCCACACATTCAAAAAATGTAAGTTTAACTCTTCAATCAAACCAGTATACCAAAGTTTACTGGGGAACTGATTGATGAAATCTGATTAAACTAACTGTATATCATTCTGATGATGGATTATGAAGTATGATCCGAAACATTGATATAAAAAATTGACACAGTTTCAATCCAGAAATAATTGACACTTGATTAAACTAATAGTGTCAAACAATCGACCATTATGAAAAAACTCAGTTGCCAATCCCTAACTATTTAGATAAAAGGGCTGCAAGTATCACAAAATCCTCATAAATAATTAAATGTGGTGTATCAAGCCAAGCTTAGATGCTAAACCCATATTTTATCTTTAAAGAAGATTTGGATGCATACACAGACAATGCGAACACCAGCATCTTTCAATTCTTGGAGGCAGTGTGCTTTGACAGGATCAGATTCTGTTGTGGGTCGAATAAGAGCATAAGCAGGATGGCCTGCAGCAGCAGCTGCAAGAGCAACAAAGCGGCCAATATAACCAGTGGCTCCAATCACCAGTATTTTACCGTTAAAACTTTGCTCTTCCTCCAAAATATTGTGATATGGAGGAATCTTAGAATTTGTGGCGACTGGTGGAACTGAGATTTCCTTCAATATTCGTGTATGTTGGTGGCCTGGGCGATTGAGAGAGGGAGGCAGTGTGGCAGCACTTCCAGCCATTTTTTTTAATTGCTGGCAACTGTTACTCTTAAGATACAAGTTTGAGAAAGCAGTGGAACCCGCACAGTTATATAGTAGCTTGGCTTAATTCTTATGAAGAGACGTGGAATATTTCTGGTCATTCGTTTACTTGGAAAGTTACAAGCAGGCGAGCTAATTTTCTCTATCTGAGGCAGGTAAGTAACACGTGACTTGCTTTCTCAACAACTCTCAAGGGCTACTTCGGTATGTGTGCTTTAAAATATATATTTTGAAGTAGTTTTTTACATCATTCAACAAAACGAGTTGCCCTATAAGATAAAAGGACGGATTTGGAATCCAAGTAAAAACCAATGGAGAGCTAAGGTTTAATATAATTTAGAGTGATAAGTTCCTTTCCCTACGGGCAACGCAAGTAAAGATTAAAAACAAAGGCCTTGATTAATTTGAGCTCAACACATCATCTCCCCTGAATCAACAACGGAGGAAATGTTGGCTACAAATAAGCCAACTATCAAGTCGGGGATCTCGGTACAAACTTATAACTTGCAATCACAACAAATTTCATAACATACGTTGGAACTGTGTGCAAGTATACATTGCTGCAAATGAATAATTTGTTCAATCAGGAGGCTCATGGCTTCCTTTAAGGGGGTAGCATCTTTGAAGTTTTGAGTTTTGGATACAATGTTTTCTTTGGATCCCTTCCTTTCGTAAGTGAAAGAGCTCACGAAAGTCACTAAAATTATAGTACATTCATTACAAACAACAAATTCTTTCTATCTTGACATTAAATGAATTACAATGTTCTATGGCATATGTGGATATCATCACTTCAATTTTGGTATTGTACAATTTTGATGTAATTTTAACAAAGGCCAAGTCTCAGTGAATGCATACCATCCAATGTTCTTGGTTGGATTAGACATAATGTCTCTCAAAACTTTTGGATGGATCTAGACTAGGTTTTCCTAGGAAGCTCTAGCAATGTAGGCAATGTTATAAAAGTAAAAGGTGCAATATATGAGCATTGATGGGCCTCATTTATGTTTCTAGTTGAAACAACGGAAATAGGGGGGGCCTTATCTTTTAGGAGATAGCGTTCCTACTTCACACTCTTGTTTCACTCAAGGATACCCTAAAGATATCAATCCAAGGATAGATTGAAAGAAGGAGATCTGCTAAAGGTTATCTTAGGGTATGATTAATGACTAAATAAGGGTTCACCACCAAGCTAGGGCTTGGAAAGACTAGTAACATGCAATATCTAATTATGAAACTCAATGATATGCAAGACTACGATAAATGACCTAGAAATGAATATAAAATAGAATAGAAAACTCAGAAATTAGAGAGGTGCACCTGGAAATATGTAGCAGCTTGAATGAAGATTTAAAATGTTGGAAATGCTAATTTTAATGCACACTAGGACTCATACGCCAGGCTAGAAATATCAGTGCTAGACTAAGGTTTTTGGGTTGAAACATGAATCTAATGATGGAAAGTATGGATCTTCATAAATCTGGAAAAGTGGCTATACTGGGACTCATATGCTAGAAGTGGTGTATTAGTCTTGCTTGGATTTTTTGGAGTATCAAGATTTGAATCTGCTCTTCAACCTCTGCTCTATCTTCTCAACCTGATTTTTGGATTTGAACTATCAAATTCCACTCTATAGATGCCTTTTAGTGATCTTGTAAACAAGGTGACAACTTTGAAAACTTTGCACATTTGAAAACTTCTTTCCAATCTTGCTCTTCAATGTGCCTTCAACCTAAATTTGCAAATCACACACTAAAGAGAGGGGAAAATGTTGTTTTGTTAGTAGATAAGGGTTTGCCTTGGTCAAACCCCATTTTGGTAATCAAACCTTGAAATGAAATCAAATGGAAAGAAGGAATGATGAATGAACAAAATGATATGTTGCAACTCACCATTTACCCTTGAATAAGATGTTGCAAACATGTATGAAATGGATCCAATAGATATGGATCTTGACTCTTGCTTGAATGTTGTAGATCTTGATTTGAGTGCTTGCTTAAATCATGAAACCCTACATCATAATTGTTAGCTCAAACACAAACATGATGCATGATGAATTTGACATGATGATTGATACTTGAATAATGCTCCAAAATGCTTGATAATAAATCTTGAATGCTCTTGTAAACTCTTGTAATCACCAATTTTCTATAAGGATGCTTATTCAACTTGCTAGGAGAAAAATGAATGAAATAACCTTGTATTTATACTTGTTTATGCCAAATTTCTTGCAATTACAACACTACAAGCCGACATCAGATCTAGGAGAATAAAATCTTGCCAAGAATTTGAATTTAAATTAGGTCTAAGCTAAGCAGGAATCATATGCCAAAAGTGGCATATGAGTCCCATTAGGCTAAGATTGGGACACATTTTTCAATAAATGCTTAGATTCATGTGAAATCCAAATCTGGGCCCTGAAAATTAGGTGGGATGCATACACCCAAGGTGGCATATGAGTCCCAAATCACTAAATATGGGCCATACAATCCAAAAACACCTGAATTATGATTGGATGTTGATTTATGTCAAGATTATCCTCAGAAAGATGCAGTAATTAAGGCTTGTGGATGCAAAATAAGGCCAAATAAGGCATGTAAAGAAGCCTAATTTATTAATGAAACCCTAGATTAGTGTGAAAGTGTTATGATACACTTTACAACACTTTAAATAAGGTACAACTAAGTCAGGGCCTAATACCTAATGTGAATGTGTTAAACACATTACAACACTAAATCAAGGCAACATTAAGTTCAATTTAACAAGGAGGGCCTAAACAAGTATGAAAATGTAGAGGGATACTTTTTCCATTGCCACACTAGTTTAGGTTTTAATGACTTAATTTTTTAGGATATGTGGCATGCTCGAGCAATCTCATAAATGCAAAAAGAAAGGTTCCTCAAATATTTCATGGATCACCCAATAAACTAGTAGTAAACTCATCCAATTACCCACATGTGATACACCATTGTAGCATAGAAGTACTTCACTTTGCACCATATCTACACAATTGTAGCACTCAAAAATTCTTGCATAATCCCAAGGACCCTAAAATGCTAGAGTAGATATGGTATGATTGATCTGATCCAAGGATTCACATTTTTAGAGATGATAATATCGAGCATTCATGACCACCAACTAGATAATGCCTAGACAACAAGTTTCACCTACCAATGGAATTCAAGGAATAAGCTATCAAGATTTGTGCAACCCATCCCAACTATCAATAGGAACAATTTAGGTGCCAAATTTTTAGAGATATCTTCTCTTTGTAGAAATGTAAACATGTGGAGGAAACCATTTTGGACCAGGTAGTGAAAGCTTATAAATAGTGATATATGTGCCTATTACAGAGATGAATCTCAAGCAATTTAGATTTTGAGCCTAATGAGTTGATTGCTTGTATAAGGTTGATACTTTTTCAACTAATATTTTGATCCTAATGTCCACATTAAGTTGTTTTCTCCTTTCTATTATACAAGGGAGCCTGTATACATGTTTCCAAAATACATGTGTATTCATCTATGTAATAATTTAAGAACTTAATACAAAGCAAGTGATTGTTCGAAAGTGACTCAAAGAGATGTTATTTCATGGAATGCAATGAATTGGTGAAAAAATCCATGACCTACACATAAACCAAGAACACAAGTAGTTAATAGAATGTGTCAAACGGGTCAAATCGGGTTATACTTCTTGAACCCTCACCTACATAAGGATGGGATGATGTGCTACGAGCGTGGGGTTTGAAGGCCAGTAGCCTGTAACAGGCTATGAGATCTTCCTCTTTCTCCATCAGTGGCCTTTGCATGAGGCATTCTCTATTTCCTTTGGCTGCAAATTTTTGTGGGGGTTTTTTTCAGCTTGCAGGGGGTTTGTGTTTTTCTTTTTGTTTCTTTGGGGCTGCTTTGTGTTCAAGGTTGGGTTCTTTCTGCTTCCAGGGGGGTTATTTTGTTTGGCTTATAGCAAAGCAACATGTCTCTTACAGTTTGGTGGTGGTTAATCATGGTGGGTTTCATAATGGATCTTCTTCAGGATTGAATGCTCGACAATATGAATCTTTTTATGTGGGAGAGGGCCCTAAAATGAAGAAATTGAATGGTTGTTTGCTCAGGAGTTAGGATCATCTGGTCTTAGCTCTTTCTCTAGAATTTGTGGCTGATAATGTTTATTATTGGAGTAGACATGCTTTAATTTGCAAATTTCTTGGGATCTATATTCCTCTGTCGACATTGGATGCTTGGATTAGGAGTACATGGCAGGTTGAGGGTGACGTGGAGTTAATGGTGGCTGCAAATAGCTTTTTTGTGGTTTTTTTTCCAATATGGCTTATAGGAATTGGGTTTTTGAGGGAGGACCCTACTTTTATAATCATGTCAGATTGTTTATAAAACCCTGGCATATGGGTTTTAACACAGCCGAAGAATTGTCATCGAGGGTTCCTATCTAGGTCGAGGCTTCCCTTGGAGTTTTGGAGAGAAGATATTTTACAATGAATTGCAACTCTTCTTGGCAAGCCTATTGCAGTTGCTCAACAAACCTTTGAAATAAAGATTATTTATTTTGCTCGGATTTGTGTGGAGGTTGATTTGAATAATCCCTTGTCAGATTCTCTAGAAAATTTTCTTGGTTCTTTGTCTTGGATTCAACAACTTGAATATGAGTCCCTTCCTTTTCGTTGCCAGATTTGTCATGAGTATGGACATCTTTAGAAGCAATGCCCTAGGATTAAGAAGGATCCTCCTTCTAATTCCTCTCCTTCATCTTCGACTCCAAAAGTTGTTAGGGAGGATAAAGGGAAATATTCTATTATGGAGGGTGAACCAGATAAAGATGGCTTTGTGTCAGTTAAAAGGGCTAAGGGTCATGGTTAGAAAAGATCGTTCAAAGATAGGAAGAATGAAGAGGACTTTAATCGGTTTGAGGTGTTGAACACGTCAACCTTGGAGGAAGGAATCCCGCTGGATGTACATCCTGATGCTATTGGTATGGGTTGTTTTGTGGGATAGGGACAAGGAGCTAGTTAGGATATTCATTTATCACAGGGTATGTAGGATTATCTAGTAACTCTGAATGATCATATGCAGGATGATGATGATGATATTGTTTTGGCAGATTTGGAAAAGGAGGGGCTAGTTTCTAGCAAGATCAAGGGGTGTTCTCTAGCCTTGGGGGTGCAACAATGCACACTTATGAAGGGACTACTTGAGCACTCTTCTAAAAGTGGCTACAAGAAGGATCTTGAGAAGATTAAGTGTACTAGAGATTTGTTGGTGGAATTTGGGTCTGTTAAACCGATTGATGCTCACTTTTCACCATCTCCTCCATGATTTTTCTCTCATGGAATGTAAGAGGGTTTAATAGCACCCCCCATCAAAATTCTATTCATGATCTAGTTGTCCATTCTCTAGAATTTTTTGTGTTCAGGAGACTAATCTTTTAGTTGATTTTATGTTTCAGTGTGCTTCTTGTATCTGGTATTTTGGTCAATGTTAGTGCATTGGTTCTGAGGGGAGTTCTAGGGGTTTGCATATTTTTTGGGATCCTAGAAAGATTGCTCCCCTTTGGTGGATTTGCAATCATTCTACTATTTCAATGGTTGCCTCTTCTTTGGAAACAAGTGAGACCATTCTAGTTACTAATGTTTATGCCCCAATTGATATTCATGGAAAAATCCAGCTTTGGGCTCATATAAGGTATGTTAGATCATGTGCTCCATATCTTCCTTGGATCTTAGCTGGCAATTTTAATTTTGTGTTGAGCTTGGAGGAGAAAATAGGTGGGTTGCCTCGGCTTGGGCCTACTTTTTTTCTTTTTCGGGAGAATGTGGATTTACTTGCTTTAAGTGATGTTAAGCCTTCTAATGGGATTTTCATAGGAATAATCGACGAAGTGGAGAAGAAGCGATCTTGGAAAGGTTGGAGAGATTTCTTGTTTCTATTTTTTGGTGGGAGGTAGATTTGTTACTAGTTTTGGGATTCTTGATTGGAGGGGTTCTGATCATTGGCCAATTAAACTTTCAATTTCCCATTTTACTATTCCCAAGAATCCTCCTTTTAAGTTTGATCTTATGTGGCTTTAGGAGTCTTCTTTACATGATATTATGGTTTAGTGGTGGCATGATGGTAGCCCTACTTATGGTACAACTATGTACACTTTTGCTAAAAAACTTTAACTTATGTTAAATTTCACCTTAAGAGATGGAATAGGATGAGTTTTGGAAATTTTAAGGTTATGAAGAAGAGTGCTCAGGCAATCCTTGATGTGATTACTCGCCAAATTCAGGATTTTGGTTTCTTGGATGCTCTAGGTAAAGTGAAAGCCCAAGCTGCGAGAGTTGTGGAGGAATGGGAGCTTCGAGAGGAGATTTTCTGGAAGCAAAAGGCTTGGATTGATTGGCTTCAGAAGGGGACAAGAATATTTCTTTCTTCCATCATTTTGTGTAGGCCCGTCACAATAGAAGTTGTCTTTCCTGTCTGTATAATGTGGATGGAATATGTATTTCCTCTTTGTAGGCTTTGTCTCATGAGGCTAGACAGTTTTATTTTGCTCTCTTTTTTTAGGATTCACCCCCTGCAAAAGAAGAGGAGAATTTGATCCTTTCTTGTGTCCCCTCCCTGATCTCCAAGGAGATGGATGATTCCCTCATTCGCCCAATTTCTTTGTCTAAATTGGAAGAGGTCATTTTTGGGATGAATAAAGGTAAAGCCCCTAGATTGAATGGTTTTCCTATTGAATTTTTTCAAGAATTTTGGGATATTATAAGTTTGGATTTGCTAGAGGTTGCATGGGAATCTCTTTGCAATAATAAAATGCTTTGCTCCTTGAACTCTACTTTTTTGGTTCTTATTTCTAAAAAGGAAGGTGTTGATTGGTTTGAATTCTTTTGACTTATTACTCTTTGTAATGTGGTGTATAAAATTATTACTAAATTGATTACGTAGAGGCTCAAAGTTTGTCTCTCTTCTATTATCTTTGAGGAGAAAGGAGGTTTTGTTGTTGGTAGATAGATCTTGGATGAGGTGGTGGTTTCCTCTGAGGTCATTCACTCTATGGTGACTTCCATGGAGAAGTCTATGTTCATCAAGTTGGATATGGTGAAGGCTTATGATAGAGTTAAGTGGCATTTTTTGTAGAGAAGTCTCTTAGGCTTTGGTTTTAGTTTGGATTAGGTCAGCTGGACTATGAGTTGTGTAACCTCTTCCTCTTTTTATGTTCTTATGAATTGGGAACCTTGTGAGCTTTTTGCGGCTTCCAGGGGTCTTCGTCAAGGAGATCCTCTCTCATCTTATCTGTTTATTATTATGGCTGAGGGTTTGGGAATATTTCTTAAGTCGTGGGTTTCCCAGGGAAGGATTCAAGGCTGGTGTTGGGGCAATGGGCTTCTGCAACTCTCTCATCTTCAGTTTGTGGATGAAACTTCTCTTATGGGGAGGGCTCACCTTCAAGAGGTTGTTTCTTTTAGGTAGGCTTTGGATATTTACCTTGCTACTTTGGGCCAGAAAATCAACAAGCACAAGTATTCTATCTTCTTTTTTAATACTCCTTAAGCTATTCAACGGTGGATTGCTAATATTTTGAGGTTTTAGATTGGGTCTCTTCCCTTTGTCTATCTGGGAATACCTCTTGTTGTTGGTAGGTAGCCCAGGTCTTCTTGGAAAAATTTGCTTGATAAGTTGCACAATAAAGTCAATCATTGGATTCATTGTTAGCTTTCTGTTGCTGTGAGAGTGACTCTTCTAAAGTCTGTTATCTAGGCTCTTCCTATTTACAGAGGTTTTGTTAAGGAAACTCCTTTGTATTTCCTAAGGGAATTTTATTCTCTCTCACAAAAAATTCTTTGCAGTGGTAACTTGCAGTCGACGAAGTAAAGTCTTGTTAAGTGGGATATGGTGTGTAGGCCACAGAAAGAGTGGGGCCTTGGATTGTGTTCTGTTGTTTTGAATGGGAAAGCTCTTGTAGCTAATTTATATTGGCATTGGTGTACTAGTTAACATCAACTTTGGGCTTGTATTCTTACCCACAAGTATCTTAAGGATGTTAACACTTTTGATGTTCCTCATTTCCCTTTAGAAGGAAGGGTATCTATGATTTGGAATACCCTCAAATTGGGGGATTAGTTGGTTAAGAAGGGGATTTTTTAGATATGTCATTTGGGTTCTCAAGCCCTTTTTTGGTGGGATTCTTGGGATGGTCACCCTCCCATTCTTTCTACTTACCCTCACCTCCAGTATCTTTGTGATCATTTTACTGCTACTGGTTGGAATACGGTTGAGCATTATAAGTTTGTTTAGAATATTGGACTAGCTGCTAGCCTTAGATGGAAGCACTCCTCAGATTGGCTGCTAAGAGGGTTAGAGGAGGATAGGTAAGAGTTGGCTTGGATTCTTGCATCATAGGAATGCAATTCCATGGTAGCGCAAGATGTTCTGGCTTGGAGTAATAGTGATTTATCTAGTAATTACACTATTTCATCAGGTTATGGTGAGTTGGTTAGGCAGGTGGTGGGGGACATTGAGGTTCCTTGGTGAACACAAGTCTAGAATAAATTTTCTTGGCCCAAGTACAATTTTTTTTTGTGGCTGGTGGTCTAGAATCGGTGTCTTACTTGGGATAACTTGTGCAAGAGATGGTTCCAAGGTCCCTCAATGTGTGTTGTGTTGTAAAAGTGAAGAGAGTATTTTGCATCTCTTCTTCCAATGTTCCTTTTCTAGGGGTATTTGGAGCCTTTGGTGGGTTGTGTGGAACTAGGCTTGGTGGCATGTCTCTTCTTTGGTAGAGTTCTTTGCCCAGTGGGGGAAGGCCCCTGTCAAGACCTCTTTTCTTCAAGTTGCTTGGGCTTTGGGACCAAATTTTATTATCTAGCATATTTGGTTGGAGAGGAATCGTAGGACTTTTCAAGATGTGAAGATGGTTATCCAACATTTGTGGTGGAGGATTCTTTATTCTTTGGAAGAAACTACTATGACTAAGTGTGACTTGGTTGAGGGTGTGGATCCTGGAGAGGTTTCGTTTTGTACTCGTCTCAATCTTCCTCTTTAGAGGGGGCTACTCAAAACACTGGTCAGATCATGAGAAATAGATGTTGTCATCCTCTTCAAAAGATAAATAGGGAGGAGCGTTGGTGTCCTCCTCCTCAGGGTGTGTTGAAAATCAACATAGACGGTTCTTCTCATGGAAATCCTAGCCATGTTGGTATTGGAGGTGGTGGGCACACTAGTTTTGGGACTGTCGAGTTTATCTTTTTTGTTTATAAGGGTTGGAATTCTAACAATGTGATGTCCAGGCTCTTGCCATTTTATGTGTTGTGGAGCATGGTTGTGCTCTCGAGTGGACACAAATCATTTGTGAATCTAATTCTCAGGTGGTAGTGACTTTGCTGAAGAGGAAATAGTTAGAGGATGTGACTTGGCATTTGGCTATTATTATAACACAGATTCTTAATCTGTGTACTTCCTTGGATTATGTTTCTTTTTGTCATATTCCACGTGAATGGAAAGGGGTTGCGGATTGTTTGGCTAAATGGGCTTCTGATCATGTGCAAGATTGGAATATTGTGGAAAGGGATTAGTTACCCTAGATTTGTCACAAAATTTGGACCAACTATTGGAGATTGATAGGATGCATAATGCCCTGGCTTTGTATTCCTCTTTTTTGGATTGAATAAAAATTTTACCCCTCTTGAAAAAAAAAAAGTGATTGCTCCAGGTGATTATTTACTTTCCTTTGTTCATTTTTACTAGTTGTGTGCATATTTATCTTTGTTGAGTATTATTTCATGAGCTATTAAGCTCTACTCTATTAGATAAGGCATTAACTATCCAACATGAGCCTTAGTTATGCTCTATTTTCTTTTGGCATTTCTATCTTTTTTCACCCCCCATAGAACAAACAACTTTCATATTTCTGTAGACACCTAAAATATGACCTTACCCAACCACACCTCATTTTAGCCTATCCTTAACCATTAATTAAATACATATCTATTATTTATTTAATTATTCCCATCCTTTCCCACCTTTATCCTAATCCTTTAATTAAATAAATATTTATCATTTATTTAATTAATAACCATTACCATAATCCTTTAATTAAATAAATATTCATTATTTATTTAATTATTATCCCTTCACATGATCTCATTAATTAAATAAATTTACTTTATTTATTTAATTAATTCCCCTTATCCCCATCCTCCAACTAAATTAATCAATTGATTTCTAGTTAATCCTTATTATATTTACCTTCATCATTTAATATCCATTATCCTTATCCATTTAATCCTAACTCTCCATCTTGTTCACATGGATCACAATATTTAACTAACTCCTTGTCTAGATTCATTGAAACTAGACACCTAGCCCAAAGTTAAACTAACTTTTAATCTTATCTATTCATCTCATTTAGCCTCTTAATCTTATCCATTGCCACTATCTTTTAATCATGTCCATTCATCTAATTTAACCTCTTAATCCCAACCATTGCCATAAGGATTTTTGTCCTTATCCCTATCTGAAACCTAGATCATATCTATCATTTGAAACTTTTCATATGATTGCATCCTTGATCTAAACCCTAACCCTTCTTCAATCTTAGCCATCCATTATCAATCATTTCTAGGCATTGATTTTGCCTCTTCAAGACTCTATATCTAGAGGCTCTCATCCTTTATTTTTCACCTAATAATCTTGGAGCTATCATACTTACATGTTGTCAATTTGAGCTTTCATCTTGCAATAATTATCAGTCATATCATGGTTATACCACACAAATGAAAAATCCATAAATCAACATCAAGAGCAAATCAAATGGAATAAGGGTGCATTTCATTTCTTCTCATTAAGGAGAGAAGAAAAGATTCTAGGTGAAGGTATACATTTTTTTTATTGCTTTCATCTTTCCTTTGTTTTCCTCTAATATTTTCTAACCTCTTTATTTTGGAACACCTACTGGGACCCACATCCCTATCTTTAATGCTTAATTGAGTTTGCTTGAGTTTTTCAGGGTATAGGTTATAGTGACGCTTTTGAACCCAGAATGACACCTTTGACATGCATATCGATGATTTTAATTTTGCATAGTGAAATATTTGATGTAGAGTGACACATTTGATGCAAAGTGTCATATTTGATGTAGAGTGACATTTTTTATTTGCAGAGTGACACATTTTATGTAGAGTGATGCATTTGATGTAGAGTGATGCTTTTGATTTTGTAGAGTGATACATTTGATATAGAGTGACACATTTGGTGCATAATGACACGTTTGATGCATAATGACACTTTTGATTTGAAGAGTGACACATTTGATGCAAAGTGACACATTTTCAATTTGTAGAGTGATACATTTGATTTAGTTTATTGATTTTTTCAATCCTAATATTTGATTTTTTTTTTTTGGAACTAACACATTTGTGTAGTTGTGGCTTTCATGGGCAAAAGATAAATAATCAAACTAGTAACATCTTTCTTGCAAATTCATTGATCCTAGACTTTATTTTCCACTAATCTAGTCCAACATTTCTTTTCTTAAGGTTAATGAACATTGTTCACCATGTTTGAAAGTGTTTGTAGACGTATGGTCTCTCCTTACACTTAGTGTGATCTTGGAGATCAAAAATCTCACATATCTTCATTTCTTCTATATTCTAAGTGTTATCCCAAGGCTTACTAGCTTGTGTGTATGCTCCCCTCTTGTGCTTTGTGCGATCTTTGGTGATCAAAAGCACCTATTATAGTCTTTCCCATTAGGAGGCCTACTTGGGGATTTGATCACCTCAAGGTCGACCTCAACCACATTTTTGGTGGGGTATTGTTATGCCTTGCATAACCACCCCATTTTATTCTGGAACAAAATGGGTCCCCCTTCTCTTTTTGGTTTCTTTGCCTCTGTTATTTGCTTTGCTTTTGGGGGTTCTTCTATTTCTCCATGTTTTATCTTTTGTTCTGTCTGATCTGATTTTAGTCCTGTCCCAGCTTGAGTTGATTTTCTTCTTGCTAGGAATTCAATGAAATAATTATAAGCAATGGTGGATTTATTATAATATGTCTTATTTGCTTCTGAGTGCTAATGCAGGCCTTTCTTTTGTAGGATTAAATCACACACAGGATGATATTTTCCAAGGGAACTCAGTTGGAAAGCATTCTTCAATCTAGTTGATCATAAATTTCCTCTAAGGAGAAAGTCGGCGAGACTCTGCAGTTGTCTTGCCGACTGGCTGTGTGTTCTATCCAAAAGAGGCTCATCAGTCCCAAACTTCATGTCGCCGAGAGTCTTTATGTGTCTCACTGACCGAAGGAGCCCTCGCCAAAAGATTCTGAGTTCGGCATAATGTCTTGCCGAAAGGAGTAAGTCTCAGGACGGGGTGTGGTGTCGGCAGGAAGTCTTGCCGATCAAACAAGCTCTCCCCGAACTCAAATGAACTCTCGGTGAAGCAGGGAGACTTTGGTATAGGGTCTCAATGAAGGAGTAAGTCTCGGTGATAATTTTTCCTTGGCAGGAGGTCTGGCCATTAGCATATGTCTCGCTGAAAAGGTAGGAGGATCCTGGAGAAAGTTTGCCTCGGCGAAAGGAAGCCTCGGTTGGTGTAAAGTCTCACGACCTAGGGAAGTCTCGCGTGAAGGAAGCTCACCAGAGAAGGTGAAGCGGCAAGAGGTCACCGTAGATGGAGATGTCTGGCCGAAACAAACCGATGATCCCTAGTGCAGGCGGCGGAGGATGAATTCCGCGACAAAGGACGGCGGCGCTCGCTAAAGAGGTCTCACGATATCGGAAAGTCATCGCGGTGACGACATGAAGGAGGAGGTCGGGGCGATTGAGCTTCCGGTAAATGATTTTACCTTCACCATAAGGTCTAGGCGACTATGGAGAGTCTCACCGAAACAGAAAGGGCTTAGGGAGAAAAAAAAAAGGGGGGTCACTATGATGTCTCTCGACCATGGAATGTCCTGCTGATAGAAAGGGGGCCCCACTAAAAGAAATGGAGCTCGAAAAAGGACTATGCCTTCGCCAAAAGGTCTTGGCAAAGGAAGAAAGTCACACCGAAGCAAAAGGGACTCGGGCTTGGGGGAGTAAGGATGGACTCGAGGAGATGTCTTCTCGAGTGCGTTGGTATTGCCGATAACAAAGAGGGGCTCGGTAAGAAAAGAGGAGTTCGAGGTAAGATCTCCCTGAAACAATGAGGTCTCCCCGACATGAGAATGGGCTCGCCGGGAGATAAAGAAGACTTCACCATGAGGTCACAGCGACAAGCGATAGTCTGCCCGACATGAAAAATGTGATCGCTGAAGGATCCAGAGGTTCACTATGATGTCCCACCAACTAGCAACTGCCTTGCCAATGGTTTTCACAAGCTCGATATGACTTCTACAGCTTGCCAAAACGTCTTGCCAACTGTCTAATGACATGTCGATGGTTGCTAAAAGCGATA
The DNA here is from genome assembly GCA_007258455.2 of Sequoia sempervirens. Classification (NCBI taxonomy): domain Eukaryota; kingdom Viridiplantae; phylum Streptophyta; class Pinopsida; order Cupressales; family Cupressaceae; genus Sequoia; species Sequoia sempervirens. The sequence continues at coordinate 142,127 of VDFB02351611.1, forward strand.
TAATCACATCAGGGAGACATGATTAGTGTCTCACCGACATGCGATGCAATTTAAACCACCTTTGACCGCCTAAGAACCTCGCGTGGCGTATGTTTGACCAATCAGAAGAGACTAAGAGGACTGACTGGTGATAGTTTGACCAATTAACTATTCTCACGAGGGAAGACCAACAGAATGCAAGCGAAATGGATTTCTTCTGAGATCCAAAGGTAATGGATCGACTTGGGTGAAATGTTCAAATCTACAGGGAGGCCCAATGATGCTTCTAGAGGATGGTCAATGAGCAAAGAAGTCTAAAACATGAATGAGAACATGAAGAAGGACGAAGAAACTATGAGTCACAGGGACAACTGTAGTGATCACTAGCAGAGGCATGCCAGTATTAATGGTGATACTTTGGAGCATTCAAGGCAGCTCTGTGAAGGATTTGAAAGATGGACATGGAGATAGAAGAGTTAATGTTGTAGCCGTAAAAGATCTACAGATCATTCCTAGAACAAGTCGTGATCAGCATGGACAGCAAGGTTTCACATTGAATGGAGTTTTGACTCTCCTCAGAAAAATCTGAAGGCCGACCTTCCTGTAGGTAGTAGATATTTTGTAAAAACCCTAAAGCAGTAGCCAGTGCATTCCTTTTTTACATTCTATATATATGCCATTCTGGCCTCTTTGTAAAGGTTAGACAGTTAGAGGTAGAGAGAACCAAGGGAGAAAATAGAAGATACAGTGTTAGAACAGATAGTTAGAAGAAAATCTAGGAGTTAGTCAGTTAACAGAAGGAGATAGAGTTGCATCTTGATTCTTAGTAATGAGAGCTTCTTTTGTCTTCTTGTCTAGTAGTAAGATTCAGTATTGGCTGTAATGTATTTTCCAAGTTCTCTTAGTGTAGTTGGAAACAATTTGGAATCATAGATTCTCTGTACACTGGTGATTGTGCCAGTTTTGTAAATATTGCTTATCTGTTTCACTAACAGTAGAAGCAATCAGAGTTTAATCTACTTCATATTGTGTTCCTGGGTGATATTTTCTTTAAGTTAATCATTTGATTTGAGAATCTTTCAAGGATTGAAATCTTATTTTATGTTTTGTTTAAATGATAACTTAAAATTTGTTATTTGAATTAGCACTATGAATGAAAGAGGTTGTGTGTCAATCACAAGTTTACTTTGTTCTGCAGTTTTAGTTAACAAACTCCTTGAAAGGTAGCAAGTCTGTTAAGTTAGAAGAATTATCATTCTTTTTTGTTCCAAAGCTCTGACCTATCTTTTGTTGTTTCTTTAAAAACCCTAGTTAAATTAGGTTTTAGTTCATGCTTGATCTTAGAACGATCCAGAAGCTCAACACCAGCAGACCCCTTGAACATTACTGTTACATTGACCAATTGAGCAACATTAGCACAGTTGAGAACCAACTTCAAAGACCTTGGGAGTTGAGATATCCATGTGATTATCTTTCTATTTCAAGAGAAATAGAGTAGCAATATTTTGTTTGCATGTTGTTGTGCCAAAACACACATACATCAATGTGAGAGGGACTCCTCACCAAGGTGAGCTTCTCACTTGTAGAAATGTTTCTTGTCAAAGATGAGAGAAATCTGAGAGTGAAGTTGAAGAGAACTTTTAACTAGAAAATGAACAGGACCCCGAAAATGAGATAAATTAAGGGGTTTTGTTGCATGCAAGGGCAGAAATGAACCTTTACACCAAAAATATTGACTACCAAGACACTTGTGAAGAGTCAAAATTTGAGTTTTCTTGTTTCAAACTCAAAAAACCACTAGGATACTAGTGCACCATGCAGACATCCATGTGTTGTGCAGGCATTCAAGGCATATTTTTTGAGAATCATGTCATTAGTTTGTTGTTGCTTTGCCACTAGTCGGCATAGAGTCAGAATTTCAAAGTTCTAACCCATGGGATTTGGCACTAATTCTCTTAGGCATTATAAATTCTAGGAAAAGTGAAAAAATGTAGAATTTCCCTTAGGTGAAATTTTGTGACATTATGTAGATAACATAAATAAAATGTGCTTGCATTGTTGTCACCAATGTGAAACCAATAGGAGGTTACAAAATTTTATTCAAGAAAATAATAAGTGATAGATTGAATCAATATAGGCATAAAATATGAAACAAATACAAGTTAGAAATCAGAGTGTTTAGCTCAACATACATGTGGACATGTATAATAATGGCACAATCACAAGTGTATGTGGACATTCAATGATGAGTCCATTTAGGTGTTGCACAAAAACCTATTTTACCTGAGAGGAAGGTTATGAAAACAAACCATAATTTTGAAGTAAAGTTGTGATGTTTGAGCAACATGAGGAGTGGTTCAACCTGAAACTTTGTATGTGGTGTACAATTGTAATGTGCATAACAGCATGCAATTACTTCTACAATTTCAATAGGAAATGTATTATTTTGGGAAGATACATTGGTTGTGGTGCATGTGTATGTATTAATTTAGAGATGAAAGGTTAGAGGACAACCAAAACCTTTTATGAAAACCTTGTATGTAAAAAAATATGCATCAATTGCTACTAGCAACGCCAAAAGAATAACATGTTTGTTCCATCTATTAAATAAATATTGAACCAGTAATGGAGTGAATTAGTAAAGGCATAAAGGTGTAAAATTTCCTATCAACCATGATGTAAGCCAATGTGAGTTGGAAAACATAGTGTCTATTTGAACCTCCAAATAGAAATAAAAACAAGTAAATTCATAGCCTTCCATGAAAATAAAACTAAGAGTTAAGAGTGTATGGAGTTTACAAACCTCTTTTACTTGAGTAGGCATGTTGTGATATTGAGCCTTCTATTTGGAGTGACTTAACATGAACAAAAAAAGTACATTTGGAAATTCATGAAATAAAAAGGTGTAGGTTGAACAAGACGATGAGTGGTTCAACCTACAACTTTTTATGTGGTGTACGAGTGTAATGTGCATAATAGTATGTAATTACTTCTATAGTTGCAACAAAAAATGTTTTATTTTGGGAAGATATGTTTGTTGTGGTGCATGACTATGTGTTAATGGAGATGAAAGGTTAGAGGGAAATCAAAATCTTTTATGACAACCTTGTATGTAAAAAATGTGCATCCATTGTTGCTAAGAACATCTAAAGAATAACATGTTTGTTGCATCTATTGAAAAATATTGAATCAATAATGGAGTAAATCAAGAAAGGCACAAAGGTGTCAAATTTCTTATCAACTATGATATGATCCAATGTAGGTTTGAATACACTGTGTCTAGTTGAAACTCCAAGTTGACATAAAGACCATAAGTAAATTTGTAACCCCACATGAAAATAAAACTAAGAGTTCAAACTATATGGGGTGTACAAACCTCTTTTACCTAAGTAAGGATGTTGTGATATTGTGCCTTCCATTTGGGGTGACTTAACATCAAAAGAAAAAGCTTATCTGGCAATTCATGAAATAAAAAAAGTGCAAGTTGAACATGATAAGTGGTTCAACTTGCAACTTTGTATGTGAAGTACGAGTGTAACATGCATAGCAGCATGTATCTACTTCTACAGTTGCAAAAATATATATATATATATTTTAGGAAGATATGTTGGTTGTGGTGCATGTGTATGCATTAATGAAGATGAAAGGTTAGGGAGCAACCAAAACCTTTTATGACAACCTTTTATGTCACATAATATGCATCCATTGCTACCAACAACACCAAAAGAAAAACATATTATTTGCATTTGTTGAAAAAAAATGAATCAGTGATGAAGTGGATAAAAAAAGGTATAAAGGTGTAAAATTTCCTATCAACCATGATGTAAAAAAATGTGGGTTGGAAAAAATAGTGTCTAGTTGAGCCTCCAAATGGACATAAAGACCGTAAGTAAATTCACAACCTTGCATGAAAATAAAACTACGAGTTAAGAGTCTATGAGGTTTACAAACCTCTTTTACATGAGTAGGCATGTTATGATATCGAACCTTTTGTTTGGGGCTACTTAACATGACCAACAAAAGCATATATGACAATGCATGAACTTACAAAGTGTAGGCTGAACAACACGATGAGAACTCCAACCTACAACTTTGTATGTAGCCTATAACTCTAATGTGTATAATAATATGTAATTACTTCTATGGATGCTAGAAATGTCAAAAGAAAAAACATGTTCTTTACATCTACTCATAAATAATAAATTAGTAAAGGAGTGAATGAACACAGGAAAAAATGTGAAAAAATTTCCCTTTGTTGTAGGTGGTAATACATCTTTTAGGTGCAAGAAAAGGTTGTCTAGTCAAACCATTTGTTTGATGTAACTTTAAATGAGGATGAAAATAAGATATTACAAATGAAAAACTATTAATTGTGTAGCTTCAACAACATAATATTTATTTGAACCTGCAACTTTTTTTGTGGCCTAAAATGGTAACCTAGAAAATGAAATATATTTACCTATACAAATGAAACAATAAAAAATAAAACACAAGTTGGGTGTGGTGCATGTGTATATGTGGGTAACTTCTTACCCATATTTTGTTATGGACTATGAAAATATCTCATTCAAACATTCTCAATTTTGAAGTCTATAGTCATGTTTTTATTTTATCTTCACCCTCTAGCTAGTACAAATTTTTGACAATTTTACTTTCCTTTCATAGGTTGAAACATTCTTTGAATGGGGATAATGCATAAGTACTCATATATCAATTACACCAACAAAATAAATAATAAATATAGCAATATATTGTACATGACACTGAATGACAACCATTTGTTTCATCAATACACTAAATCTCAGTTCATTTCCTTTTTCTTTGCATATTTCGTCTCAAATTATTGATGAAAAAAGTAAGTGAAATTTTAAATAAATTATAATAATTAACAAATAATGTGCAACTTAGAAATCATACTATATCTTTCCATTAATACAAATCATATCATACTACCAACTAATTGTTGTAGCAAGCAACATTTCCATTATGAAGTGTCTACTCTAAAATTTGACCTATGCCACTATTAAATTGAAGGTTAGAAAATATTAGGTGTTATGAATCCTGCAAGCCCCATACTATTTAGAAGACATTAAACATGTAAAAATCCAATTGGTTAGTCACCCCTCACCTTGATTTTTTTTTTTTATGTGTCTCCCATGTGCAAGACCTCCCCAAGATATCAACCCTTTACCTTTCAACAAGCAGAAGGAAATAAGTGAATACCCACCATGTTATGCAACCTACAAATTTTTATTTTTGTGGCATTTATTTGTCAAACATATGAAGAATTTGAAATGTATTTTTAATTGTAAACCACACTTGTAATAAATTGTGAAGGTCACTTGCATTGAAAACCATAGTGAATGAGATAGATAATGTGTTAACTTAAGAGATTCTTCACGCTCTTGAGAAATTGAGGAAGGGGCATGTGTAGTATGTGCAAAGGAAAAGAGATAATGTAAAACTAGAGGCAATAGGTACTATAATTTATGAAATCAAAAAGGAATCTTGTCTAAAAACACTTGAAAAGGAGATGAAAATTAATGAGATAGATATTGTTCTAACTAAAGAGATTCTTCCCACTCTTGAGAAGTTGAGGAATGAGCATGTGTAGTATGTGCAATGGGAAAATGGCAATGTAGAAGTGTATAAACTAAAAATATTGTCTTTCATATGAATTTGTGCAAGAAAATAAAGTGAGAGATGAAATTGCATATAAGTGGATTTCAGTTCTAATAAAGTCAAAAATTCTTGAACATAAAACTAACAAACTACCCTGAACTCTCCACCCTTGAGCTTTGAACAAGTAGAATGAACTAACTCACAACCCACTATGTTTTCTTATCTGACTATATTTTAATGATAGTAACAAACAATTTTGGAAAATTTTAAATGTTCTTTTTCTTACATTTGTATTGTCTACACAACAAAAGGTTTTCATTACAATCATATTATCTATATATAATCAGAGGTAGGAAAGCACAGGGCATTATAAAACTTGCAACCCATTATGTTGTAAACTTATCTATATGTAAAAACCCAATTGGTTGATCACCCCTCAGCTAAATATGGTTAGTTTTATATATCCCCTAGCAGTAAATACTCCCTAAATTCTCCACCTTTGAGGTTAGAACAAGAAAAATTATATAAATCACAACCCACAGTGTTTTCTAACCTGCCTTTAGTTTAATGATTTGAGGGAATTGAAATGCAATTTTTAGTCTATCTAAGAATTGTTATATATTTTGAAGGTTTCTTTCATTACATTCATATTGTCTAAACAAAAAAAGGTTTTCATTACAATCATATTTTCTATATAATCAAAGGTTGGAAAACACGTGGCGTTAAGAAACCTGCAATCGACATGGTGTTGTAAAACCCTCTATATATAACAACACAATTGGTTGGTTACCCCTAAGCTAAATCTAGTTGGTTTTATGTATCTGCCATCTGCAAGTCCTTCCTGAACTCTCCACCCTTGAGCTTTGAACAAGTGAAACGAACTAACTCACAACCCACTATGTTTCCTACCTACATATATCTTAATGATATGAGGAAATCCAAATGCAATTAATAATGTAAGAATAGTTTTCGTAAATTTTGAAGGTTCATTTTCTTATATTCTTACTATCTAAACAAGAAATTTTTTTAAAAATTAAAATAATATTGTCTATTTATAATTCAAGGTTGGAAAATATTGGGTGTTAAAAAACCTAAGATTTTGTCAATGCTTCAAGAGGCAACATGTAATTCAATGCATGAAATGAATAAGGAAACAATTGTAAAAACACTTGAAAAGAAGCAAACCAATGTGTATGAGATAAATAATATATTGACAAAAGAGATTCCTCCTGCTCTTGAGAAGTTGAAGGAGCATGTGAAATATGTGCAATGGGAAAATGACAATGCAAAACTAGAGGTTACAGGTACGAGAATGTATGGAATGACAAAGGAATTAGATACTGTATAAATACTTGAAAAGAAGAAGACCAAAGTGAATAAGGTAGATAGTGTATTGACTAAAGAGATACTCCTTGTTGTTGATAAGTTAAGGTGTGTATGTAGTATGCGCAATGGGAAAATGGCAATGCAAAACTCAAGCAGCAAGTAGTAGAAAGTATGTAATGAAAAAGGAATTTGATCTCAATGTTGGAAGTGGATTCACTCTGAGAGGGGGGGTGAATTAGAGTGAAGTAATTTTTAAATTTTTGACTCTAAAGGTAGAACAAAACTTTTTTACTAATTTAAAATCAATGTGGCATACTTGTTTATGCAAGTGTACATCAGTATTTAAAATCAAATTGACATGAAACCTGAGTAACATCTACAACTCATGTTAAAAGTATCATATGCTATTTTTCAATTAGAGTGTGAACAATCTTGTATGTTCTTTTGTAAAAGAACAATGACTTTTCCCAAAGCACTTTTAATTTTCTTAACAAAAGGTTTTATTTAACTTTCCATAACAAACTTTTGAGCACACTAAAAGTATCAGAGCATTGACTAAATGAGCACATTAACATGAAACAGAATGAGAGAAAAATATATCACATGACACAAATATTTCCTGAGTGGAAAAACCCTCTTCGGGTATAAAAAACCACTCGCTAAAATTTCCCTTTTATTAATCAAAGAGCACCAACTCTATAACAATGTGGAGCACCAACTCCCATAATATTTCTGAAGCACCAACTTCATCAAACATTCAAAATATTGCAACCCATCAGAACCTTATAACTACAATCATTATTTGCAATCATAAAATTACAATAGGATTCAAAATTATTTTGCAATAATCCTCAACTCAAAACATAATCTCTGTAATACAATCAGAGATAAAAACAATATGATCCCGCTCTTCTCTTTTTACAAAATGATTTCACAATAAGCAATACTATGTCTAGACAATTTCCTCTCTTCACATCACTCACTTTTTTGTTTTTTTGCAGAGATACATATATACAATGTTTGTGAAATGGTTATACAATTTTGTCAAGAAAACCCGATTTCAATAACCAGAGTTTATGCACTAGTAAGAGACATAATGTATGATCATGAATCCAATCAAAGATTTTTAAGAAAAAATCAATGATATGAAGATACAATGCCACTGTGAGATGAAACCCTTTAGTTTACGCTCGCGTTCAAGGTAGTTTCAATTTAGTTAAGAAATTTATTTGAAACTAAAAAAAAAATTCCTTTTTCTCTTCATTTACAAGATTTACCTTTGAAAGATCAAAATAACGCATTGATATTACCTCTATCATGGTGGAATTAGCCTGAAAATAAAATCACTAAAGTTCTTCATGAAAACTACCCAAAACTACTGCTTCCAGCTCAAACAAAAACCACTAACAATCTTGCCATCCATCAAAGACCAACATAACTAAAAACCAAGTTAGAAAACCACAACAACCTAGCTCAATATGCAACTGTAATTCTAGCATGGGGGCACTAGGGTTTAGTTCTTTTTGTTTACCCTATTTTCCCTGCATCGAAACTCCAAAACAAAATGAATGAGACTTGAAATCCAAAGTAAATCATATTACAATCATTTTGAAATCCATGTCACTGACACAATGAAACATTAAATGAGTGCCAAATCATAGACCGTGTGTGCTGTCCAAGTCAACATAGCCAACATTCTTATTAAAAAATGATACTGTTGTTGCCAAGTAAGCAAACCAGATATAATACATATGCCGACAACTCAAATCTCCAAAAATAATTATTAACTATTGTGCAAAGAGTAAGCCTGAAACATGATCGATATTCAAAGATATGCCACCTTGCCAATCACTTTATAAGTGATAACCTTAATGTATATTATCGACCTTTGAGTGCTAAAACACTACTTTAGAAACAAATGTCGACCAACTTATATCACAAGAAAACATATTCCAAAATATAAATAAATGTGAATCCATATAACATGTGAAGGCCCAAGAATGTCGAAATAGTTTTTATAAGAAAAGGTATGAAAATACTTAAACAAAACCATTGCTTATGAAGCTATATTAGCCAACTCAATGATACAAGACTGATTGTGTAACAATACAAACACCTCCACCTCATGTAGAATGCAATGACCCTTGTGAAATATAAATATAGCATGTTAGCATGCGCACCACACTAATCAAAGAATTGTGAGACATCCATGAAGATCACCAATAGAATTTCCATGAAGACATAATGAATCTTGTCAATGATACCATGAACAAAAATGATCAACTGAAACAATATACCTATTGTCATAAAGAAGGACCAATCTGTCAAGATGAATTCAACTGTTCCATGATATCACTTGAAAACTAATACCACCTAAATAACTTTTATCTACACATAAATCTTAACGTGATTAGTACCACATTATGTGATGAACAAATGCACCCAAATACATCATCCCAAAGCATGATCACCAAAAATACTGAGTATGCCAAACTAAACACAAAGAGCGCCAAGTATTCAAAGAATTAATTAGTTTTATCATAAGGGACAATATACAAAAAAGAGAAAGCCAACAAACTCCCCCTTTGTCCTTGATGGAAAAAACCATCTGCAACCATCTAAATTCAATATGATCACCAACCTTCAAAGATATAAACTGTCATAACTGTAATGATTTCTCCCCCTTTTTGTCTCAAGGACAAAGGGTACATAAGGAAACACCAAACTACTAGTAACTCATCCAGCTGCAAACATAGCAAAGAAGTAGAAAATACATCACAAAAGTAGCAAGAAGCTACCAGGAGAGCAAAGAAGCTCCCCCTAAAGCAATGATTTGTTTGAGGAAGTAACACTTGAGAGAGAGTTCTCAATCTAGATCTAAACAACTAAAGACTCCTTTAGATTCAAAGATGTATGTGAGCCAAATGGAATAGATCTTATCTTCTAATAAAGGGAGCGGGTGCATCAAGAGTTGGAATTTACCAATTTTGTAGCCATTTTGAAAAAAATTAGAAAATGTGCTCCATTGTTATTATTTAAAACAAGAAAAAAATTGAATTACTTGTAGGATACCAACAAGGCTTGGAAGACTACATTCAACAAGGCTAGAGGCGTGTTTTACAAATTCTAAAATTTTCACATAATCCGAGTCCATGCTCATGGTGCATCTAGTTCAATATAGAGCAAAATCGAACATGGGTAATGTTGGGTTGTCTTAGGAATCAGCGATGTGTAATTTTTTCAATTTTGACAATGTTGTTAAACCTTTCATTCTTTTTTTGTTTGTATGTCTATTTTTTGCTAAAGCAATGTTTGGTGTTTTTGTTATAAATTAACCATTCATCAAATTTTCAAATAAATTATTTTTGAAACTAGAACTCCATTCACAAAATTTAAAAAGAAAAAGAAAAAAATCAATTATTTTCAAAATTTGTGAGAACCACTTGACCAAAATTACGCTTTTCGGGAAGTTCCAGTTAAGAAAATTAGTAAAAATCAAATGTCATTAAAAGTTAATAAAATTGTGCATCAACTAGATGTTGTTGGCTAACTTCTGACCGTAGCGATTTTAAAAATACTAAAAAAAATTTCACCATGCTCAGGTCGTACAAGAGTTGCTATGTTATGTTTTTCTGAAAAAAATAGTACCAATTTGTGTACATCTCTTTTTTGAACCCTTAATGTCAACATTTCAAAATAAATTAGTAGTTTAAGAAGAAGTAGACTCGAACGCCGATCTATGTTTTTGAAGTTTCCCATCTCAAAATTTTGAGTGTAACTATCCTCAATTTCACGTCCAAGGTCAGTATTTCCTGATTTCATAAAAAAAGTGGCCACTTAAGCCCCCTTTTTAGGAACCATCTTGGTGCACTTTTAAGCCCCCCTTTTAGGAACCATCTTGGTGCACTTACCCAAAATTTGTCCTGGCATTTGATGCTTTTACTGTCCCCCCAAAAATGGACAAGATATGGTGATTCACTAATCACTAAATAGCTCACTTCATAGAAATAGCACTGAACACAGAAGCACATAAAACTTTCAAACCAGTTGGATTTACTTCACATTGCTCAAAAATATGAATAGATGATGTTCATTTTAACATGAAAACTTGAAAGCATATTTGACATCATACTGTGGTCATAATCCAAACATATTGTTCAACAAAATCAAGACTACGATAATGCAATGAAATAGTTTTATTGTCAAACTCCAGCACAAATATAAAGAGCTTCCACTCGACTGTTGCACACCAAGAAATCTTACCAATTACAATATGAAGCTCCCCTTAACTCCTTACAAATGACATGCCAAAGGAGGAGCTTTCTAGTGTAAGAATGTAACACGGTAGAATTGTGTTACCATGAAATTGCAACAATAAACTTCACCTTATGATAGTAAAGAAAACCTGTGCAACAAAGCAGTAGAATTGGATAAAACAAACAATAGTTAACCAAAAAAAAACTATCTTGATATGATATTATCCTTTGATCATGAAAGCACCATGCAAAAACTGTTAGAAAACTTTGTCAAATCTGTATGATAGAGATGCCAAAACTTCTCTATCACTGTGACATTATACAGGTCTGCACTCACTTAACTAGCATTTTAAATGATCTATCATCTAATCAAGACAAACATGAACTACTAAAAAGAACTCCTTTGAAACTTGATTCATTTTTCCTTGTTTTATAGTGTACATAATACACTGTTTTCTCATCTCTCAACACTGTATAGATGTTTTCTTGCATGCTCACTGCCTGGAGTCTATTTGAATATGTTGTACATATCCACTGTGCAAAAGGGTTTAATAGAGCACAAAAACATATCTCTATTTCATTTTAATTAGAGTACTTGCAAATTTACAACATTTTGACAATAATCATTCTTTTTGTATACTTTGATGATGCCATTGACTCTAACACAATAAATTATCACTGACACACACTTTAGCTCTAACTTGTCAACACTTGTTATAAACATATGAATGTATCAACTAGATTTCCCTCATCATATTTTTATAGAATTATTCAATCTCTATACTGCCCTACACAAACAAGTATTTAGACTTCCTAGACACCCAACTCACATAATAAGCATATGCATTAGATAAAGCCACTATTTTGTCATACTTTGCAGATACTCTATATCCTGAATCTCAAAGGTATAATCATTTCTAGGGGTTTGTAAGATGATACGTTTATTGATCCCCTTTGACCTCTTGGTCTAATTATACACTCAACAATGTCTCTTGTGCATCAAGCACAAGCCTATTGTCTTGTTGTTGCTTCTTTCTCCAAAACCTTACAAACTCTTTGTCACTTCCAGATGTTTTCTCCCATTGAATCCTACAAAACTTGGCTTTATGCCCAAGGCCATTACATTTATAACATACAACCACATATTTGTAATGTTTTGTGTCACTCTTATTACATTTTCTTGCAATATAACCTAATTGATTATATTTGAAGCATGCAACATTATCATGATTCCTTTGTTTATCACTTTTCTTTATTTTAGACAAACATTCATATGCTTTATGGCCATACTCAAAACATGAGTAACATTTAACCTGAAAAGGAATAATAATCCTTTATCAACTTACCTTGCTAGGAAGAGTGAGATCCTGACACCTTGTGCGATCTATTCCTTTCTCTTTTATTTCCTATAGTTTTAGAATCAGCAGTATTTAAATTTTTCTTTGTACTAAGTGTCTTAGAACATTGTCCTTCCTCTAGGCCTAGACCAATTTTGTCACTTGGAGCCTTCTATTTTTCAATAAGTTTATCCAATGACATGGAGTCACTCTTACTGATTTCTTCATCACTTAATTGCTTTGTTTCTTTACCAATGTTCCTTAGTAAAACTATTTGCAACTCAAGATTTTCTATGCACTGTTCTTTTTCTTTAAGTTGATCTCTGAACACTTCCTCAATCTTTCTAGCTTCTTCAACTTGGACTTTTTCTTCTATAAGATCTGAGCATACCCTATCTTTGATATCCTTTTCTTTTTGAAGTTGATTCTTTAAAATCAAGTTCTCTTTTTTGAGTTGTTTAATTGTACCTAAAGCACATAGAAGCTCACCTTCCAAATCAAGCTCATTTTCTTGCTCATCTTGTTCAAAATATATTTCATCCAAAGATTGATCTCCTTCATTGGTTTCTTGGCTACTTGAATTTTCATCTGTCATTTCAAGAGATTTAGACTCAAATAGATTTTCTTTGAAACTATGATGATTTTCACAACCACCACTTACATATGAAACACAACTTCCTTGAGTTTTCAAAGACATCTCTTCTTGCAATTCACCATCCTGATATATTTCAATCAATTTTTTCCATACTTCTTTTGCATCTCTGCAGTGCATAACTTTACAATAGTGCCATTTGGAAGACTATTGAAAATTGCATCTAGAACCTTCACATTTGATTCAATAATTATATTTTCCTCAAGATTGGAGGGAGATGTTACAGACACATTGCACCCTTTCTCTATTGTTGTCCACACATCAAATCCTAAGGAGGATAAATAAGTTTCCATCTGATGCTTCCATAAATCAAAATTGATACCATCAAATTGAGGAATGCTATGTATAGTATGTTGTATCATTTCTTCATTACTTCTTATACCAGGTTCAGAAACAACCTGATTGTTAATGTTTTGCAGTGAGTTTCTCTTTCCCTTATTCCTTCTCCCTTTAGCCATCATAGATAACACAACAATACCCAAAGACAGACTTCCAATATTAGAATCAATCCTAGATATGAAACCTAATGCAGGACCCTACACTTTGATACCACTTGTTGGAAGTGGATTCACTCTGAGAGGGGGTGGTGCATAAGAGTGAAGTAATTTTTAAATTTTTTACTTTGAAGGCACAACGAAACTTTTTACTAATTTAAACTCAATGTG